>JAQHUG010000534.1:403900-420426 GCA_028555095.1 Dicrostonyx torquatus | reverse complement strand
GAAACTATTTTCTGTGTCTTTGACCTGAATTTCTTCTTCTTCCTGTATTCATATTATTCATATAGTTGGTCTTTTCATAGTGCTCCAAATTTCCTGACAATTTTGTGCCTGAATTTTCTTTTAGCTTAACATTTTCATTGAGTGAGGTATCTATTCTGTTGTCCTCAATGCCTAAGAGTCTTTCTTCCATCTCTTGTATCTGATGGTTGGATTTGAATGTGACATGTTGAAGTTCATAAGATTTTCATTTTCATTTGAAATAAAACTCATTTTGTTTCAATTTTTCCTCAGTTTGATTTTTCTTTAATGATAACATTTTCACAGTCTTCTTCGCTTTTTCTTCTGTTTATGTTTTCATAGATTTATTAATACCCCCTTTAATGTCCATGTGCATATCCACATTAGCTATTTTATAGACTTGTCCTGTGTTTCAGCTGCACAGCATTTTTCAGGTCCTACTATAGTAAGACTGTTTAGCCCTATTGCAGACATGATTTTCTGGTTTTTATTGATGTGTACATAAACTACACATATTTGTAAAGATTCACTAGTAAAGCACACTGATAGTACATGTATATATATATATATATGTACACATAGATAGCAATATTTATATGCAATTTTGCCACTTTTCAAAATTGCTGGTTTAATGTTTTTAATGATGTTGAAACTTTAATATGCTTTTCAAAAGAACTTTAGAAACATTTTATAGTCTCCTTCACCTCCAAGTCCAGCTAGCACTTGTTTGTTCTTTTCCTTTTTGTGGACTGTTAATAACAATGACAGCAACTGTATTAATAGGAATGAGGCCGAAGTACTTTTTGTGAGCTCCACACTATCTTTAAAGCTATCAATAAATAGCCATTCTGTCTTTCAGTCATTATGGTACATTAGTGTATGAACTTCTCATTTATTATTAAAACAAAAGGAACAAAGCAACATCTTATACATAGTGAGAATGTGGGAATATTATCTTCCACACATGTATTCTTCTTAATGTATATTCTGTGATTTCTCTTTATTAATGTGTATATACATATTATTGCAATTAATTAATTATTTTGAATTTTAAGAATCAGATCATTAACCAACTCCTGCAACTTTGGTGGAACTCTGAAGCATGGCTTGCTCCAATACGGAGGGGACTAAGAGGTGAGTGAACAGCCACACAGTGGGACATCCCACTCTCTAGACCTCTACAATGGGAAAAAGCTCCTCTGAGACCCTCCCTCAACTCCCTCAGCCTTTCTAGCCAGCCAGTAGATGAGTTTCTTCCCCAGCACTCACCCCACTGGACCCTTCAAGTTACTAGCCCTACCATGTTCCCAAACTTGCCTATCCTCCTGCAATCTGGGAGAAATCTGAAACACAGTTTGCTCTAATACTGAGGGAACTTAAAGGTTAGTGAACAGGCATGCAGCAGGATATCACACTCTTGTTGGAGGAGACTGTTTGTTTATTTCCTGGCCACCCAGACTCCCAAAATAATCAAACAGAAACTATATTATTTATAATCACTTATTGACCTATTAGCTCTAGCTTTTTATTGGTTAACCCATTCTATTATTTTATATTTTACCATGAGGCACATGACCTACTGGCAAGGTTCCAACTGGCAACCGACATAATTCTCCTGTGGTGGCTCCATGAAATCCCTTGATTTTGCCTTCTTTTTTAAAATTTTTTTTCCTTTTCTTTTATTTTTTTCCATTCATAAATTTACACTTTCTCCCCTTATCCCAGTCCCCCCGCTGCCCGCCCACTATCCCTCCTCCCTCCCCCTGCTTTCTTAAGAGAGGGCAGGGTAGCCTGCCCTGTGGAAAGTCCAAGGCCCTCTCGCCTCCATCCTGGCCCAAGAAGGTGTGCATCCAAATAGACTTGGTTTCCAAAAAGCCTAATCATGCAGAGAAGATAGGTCACGGTGTCATTATCGATGGCTGCTCAGTCTGCCCCCATTGGTAGCCACGTTCAGAGAGTCCGCTTTGGTCATATGCTCCATCAGTCTCATTCTAGCAGGATTGAGTGAGCTCTCATTAGATCAGGCACACTGCCTCAGTGGATGGACCAGCCCCTTGCAGTCCTGACTTCCTTGCTCATCTTCTCCCACCTTCTGCTCTTTTGCCTTCTTTCTCCCAGCATTCAGTTTAGTTTTCCCTGACTAGCTCTGCTCTACTCTATCACAGGCCAAGGCAAATTCTTTATTTATTAACCCATAAAAGCAACATATATGCAAAAGGATCTATCAGAACATCTCCCCTTTTCTGTTTAAATAAAATGGAAGGTTTTAAATTTAACACAGTGAAATTTAATTATTTCAGGGGCTAAGCTAGTTAGGCACTGGGAGCTGGACACTGGGAATGCAGCCCACCCAATTTGGGAGCTGGGCGGTGGGGTGCAGCCCTATCCCCCTCATTACTACATCTTTTTGCTCATATTCTCACTCCTTTCACTCTTCAACTGGACCTTGGGTGCTAGTCCAGTGCTCTGATGTGGGTCTCTGTTTCAATCTGTTGTTGAACGAAGGTTCTATGGTGATATTTAAGAAAATCATCAGTCTGACTACAGGACAAGGCAAGTTCTGGCACCTCTCCTCTATTACTTAGGGTCTTAGCTGAGGTTAACCTTGTGGATTTCTGGGCATTTTTCTAGAGCCAGGTTTTTTGCTAGCCCCATCAAGCAAGGTTTCGTGCTCCCTCAATCAAGATATCTCTTTCCTTGTTCTTATATTTGTCCTTCTTCCATCTCAACTATCACATTCTCTCAAGTTCTGCTCAATTCTTCCCTTATCCCCTCATCTTCTCCTTCTCCCCTTCTTTCTGTCACCCATCTCCATTTATGCAACCCTTTATGTGGTGCAGGCCTGCTTTGAACTTACATATTCTCTCTCCTACATGCTGTGATTACAACTATGAGCCATAATGCTTGCCTTAGAAATTATTGTGTGATATGTCATAAAACTGTGGTGTTCCATCATGGAATTTAACTATAGTTATAAAATATATTATGTGCTAAAAACAAAGTATCCATATGGGAGTATATAAACAGAGTTTATAAAAGTATGTATTTGTAACAACTTAAAGATTTGGAACATCATTTGCTTAAAACATCAATGATGAAATCTTCATGCATTTGTGAATGATACCTGTTTTTAAGGCAAATGTTTCAAATTAGCTTATAAAGGCAATTGCCATGTACACAATAAATTCTTCTATAGTCTATAGTCATTTCTATTATTTCTTATTCAGACCAGGGTTATATTTAAATGTTTCATAATTTTCAAACAGACTTATACTCAATGAGAAATGTTGTATGTCTTTCAATTCATTCATTAATAAAAATACCCCCTTTTCCTCTAATTTAATGACAAGTAAGTATTCTGGTTATTTAATCTTATCTTGAATAAAATGATAGTAATGCATTCTGAAATTTTTTAGAAATAGGACCAGAATCGATAAATCTTTTTTTGGTTTGTTTTTGTTTTTGTTTTTCGAGACAGGGTTTCTCTGTGGTTTTGGAGCCTGCGCTGGAACTAGCTCTTGTAGACCAGGCTGGTCTCGAACTCACAAATATCCGCCTGCCTCTGCCTCCTGAGTGCTGGAATTAAAGGCGTGTGCCACCACCACCCCACCAGAATCGACAAATCTTCACGACAAATTTCTGTACCCAATCTTAAGCCCTTCTGCCAAGGCAGAAAACAAAACCAAACTGAATTAAGAATTAAAAGTTCAAATTTAATGAGTAAAAATTTCCAGGCAGTCCCAGTGTAAAAGGGAAAATCATGAGTTGGAATCACAAGGCTACTCCATAGGAGAGGACCTTAAGTACCCTCTGGGGGAGGAGTCACTGCTTGGTGGGCTTTTTTAGGGGCAGAGTCCAGAAATATTTGGTCCAGAGAGCAGCTGCTTGGTGCACTGAGTGAGGGTGGAATTTGGAATGCGATCCCAAGCTGGAGATTCCCAACACTTCAGAACATTTGTTTTATGAAATAATAAGAAATCTTAGTTCATTTTCTCAATATTAAAGAAAGCATTTGACTGAGGCTGGATTAGGTTCAGAAGCATACATGATTCTGATGTTTCTTTATGGGAACATCAGAATGTATGTGACTCAAAGTCAGTCAAGCAGGGATTTAGTAAGACTTACATGTAGGAAAGCACAGGGACAGTGAAATCTCTTTGATAATTAACCACTATTTATGCGTCATCATTCTCCAAATGTAAAGCAGACTTCTGTGTTGAGCAAAGTGATGTTCTTCAGGATAAAAATGTTAGTAACAGCGGAGACAAATAGTCTCATGTTTTCCAAATACAATGTAATCAACATTTTAGAGATTGTGATATGTGCAGTCTCATTTATACATAGGATTATGTTGGAATGCAAAATTCATTTAACCAAAATGTAATTATGTGAGCCTGATCATATCTCAATAAAGCTGTTTTTAAAAGTAAATGTCTGCACCTTTGTGAACTCTGCCCTAAAATATAATGATGCCAAATATGGAAGTAGCATCAAAGACTCTTATTATCCATATATGAAAGCTAGATTGACATTTAATAGACTTGTTAATAGATCCAAGTACATCTACTAGGGGAATAGAAGATATAATTCAAAATTATGTTTACTTAGATTATCAAGTTCCCTCATGATAAAGGATTTATACTTTATCATTCTAAAGACTGATCAAATAGGCAGCAGATTTTCTTAGTAAATATATGAGTTTCTCATGATGTCATTGAAATGACATCTGAGGTCATGGGTATATTACAACTGTGTTTCTTTTCTTGAAGCTGAAATATCTTTATGGCATTTAATAGAAAAAAGGGAAAGATTATGCATTCTGTAGGGTCCAAATGAGAAGACCAATTTCTACTGACACCATCAAATTTGGTTCAAAAGAAGTCAGAGAGTGCAGTTCTGAATTGCTGTATTTCCACAAGCATTTTATTGCTCTTTCTCCTATTATAAAAATGGCAAAGAGCTCTGAAAATGAAAATTTTTCCTCAGGGACAAATTCATACAGATTTATTATCCTGCCTCAAAGGAGTTGGATTGAGCCATTTTTACAGCCAAAAGTTACTTTTATTTTCAGAATAGAAAATATTTCTCTTTCAGCCTTGCAATGTGTAGTGAGACCATTCTGCTAAGGACTTCTGCCTCCAATATATCCACCAGGAAACAATGTCAGTGACATTAGCCAGAGCTTTCCCAGAATTCCATTGAAGAACAGCCAGATATAATTGTAGAATTCAAGTCATGTTTTTGAAAGTTTAACCGAATGGGCATGCTCAGTCTCAACATATGTTACTCCTGCTTCAGAGTCCAGAGTTTCATATAACTTCCACTGTCATACTCTTACTTGTGGCTTCTAGAACTCAGGCTACGGGGTTTTATTTTTTTAATTTTAATGTCATTCATTTATGTAATATCTTGTAACAAAGTACCAAATATCCCAGCCTGGCCTCAGACTCATTAAGAATAGTCTTGAACTTCTGATCCTCTTGTGTCCATCTCTCCAGTGCTAGAATTGCAGGTGTGTGTTAATACACTCACATTAAGACTGTGATTATTTAAGAATGACATTAGCCTTATCTATATATTTCACATGTATTTATATATATTTCACAATGGGGACTTGATTGCCAGGTATGTAAGCAACTATGCTTCCATTGTTTTGCTGTACATAAACTCAGGAAAATGTTTTACAAGTATGTGTCTCCATATGTCTCAGTTCTTTGGAAGAGGCCTCTATACCAAGAATCCACCTACCCATGCACTGACAAGAACCTTCTTTGGTTGCCTCAATTCTGTGACTTCCACTGGAATCTGATTGGTGTGGGTTGTGAGGGGCAACAATGGTCACATCTCCATGGCAGAACTTTCTCTAAGCCTCATAACTCTCTGAGGCATCCATTGTAATCCAGGTGGACAACACCCACCATGACTTAAAAAATCAAATGCATTGTTTCAAAAGTTTACACTTATGCCTGCTGGAAAAGTGGTATTACCTGTACACAGTCAGGTTTTGCACACAGCTGAGGAGGTGAAGGAAAGTTGATGAAATAGAAGGAGCAAAGTCAATCATTATTCTGGTCAGCAAATCACAACATCGTACAGGCAGCTAAGACTCCTCCTGTTTCCAATAAAATGCCTTTCTTTTCTGATTGCCTATGAGTTGTCTTTAATATCTGTATTTCTCTATACTCTGTTAAAAATCAGTCAAAATATCTCTAATACTAACTTTTTTCCCTACAATTTCTCCTTTTCTCCTTACCCCAGTTGAGAAATGTTCTCCATTGTCTGTTCACTAAAATAGAAGTTTTTTCCAAAAGTCATTTCAAAACTGTTGTACCCACTTTTACTCATCATCCCCAAATCTGTTTATGTACTTATCATTGAACACACACACACACACACACACACACACACACACACACATATACATACGTAACATACATATTTACACATAAGTCATTTGCTTCTCTGATGGTTTGGAAGTACAAGGTCACATTACAGTTTTGGCAGGTAAAAAGATGTTCCTTGCTTCCACAATGTCCCGATTCTTTGTCCTTGTGAGGATGGATGTCACATATTTTGATGGAAAAGGAGGAGAAGATGTAATGTCCTGAAGTTTCTGTTAAGGACATTAGTCAATTCACATGGGTAATTTCATTTTTTTCAAAAGACCATGAATCTCATTACCATTGCATTTGAGCAAAGTTTCACCAGGAATGTTTCAATGGGGATTCTATAACTCACAGCACAATATAGTAAATATGACTAATAACCTTATAATTTTCATATAAATCAATAGATAATGAATATTGTTTACCCTGCCAAATTTTATAGTACCACAATGTCCATGCATTATACCTATTAAATTGACTCATAACTTATACTTACCCTATAAAAATTAGATGCAATGATACACCTTTCATAAATAGAAAACTGTTTTGCTAAAGAAAACATTTTTAACAAAACTAATAGTGAATTGGCAACATTTCCATCTTGTAATTCTCCCAAACTCACTTACAAATTTACAAATTATTTCTAATTAAAATGGTTCAGAGCTATAAACTCAAATTCTAAGTCAAAAGAATTATACAAGTGTTTTTAGAACATATATGTGATTTACCCTTACAATGAGTTTCAGTTTTATAAATCGGCTTGGAGCAATATTTCAGCCAGGACTTATGAAGAAGATGCTCTTGTGTTTCCTGACATTGTGTGTAAATGTACAACAGTTTCTTAGCATTGTCTTTGAAATGCATAAGGTTATAGATTTTCTAATATCAAATTTATTTTCATTCACACATGAGTATTTTCATTATTTCTTTACAGTATGATTTCTTGCAACCTAAGGATACTGCCTGTTAATGCTCCTCAATCAGAATCTTACTGTGAAAGACATATATAGCACTCTTTACTTGTGTTAAATGAAAAGATGAGTTGCATGCTTTTCTGGGATCCAAGTGTTAATTGCTTCCTAATAAAACCATCCAGTTAAGCTGTCTGCTTTTTGCTACACACCATCAAGTAGAGGTTTCTGAAGGACACCTGCTAAGTTGATTGTGCTTCTAGATAATTAATTGAAATGAGAGAGACAACCAAAATTCTATAATACTTTTTCTTTTTTATTTTCAGTATCTTAGTAGAACAAAAATTCCACAATGGCTTCAGACTAGTGAAGTCTCCCTCAGCTAAATAGTCATCACTTTATTTAGCTTACCACTGAATCCCTCCTGATGTCCAAGGTGTGGGAGATAGGTGTTAATGTATTAAGATAATGTGAGAAAATAACTAATGGGTTTATACTTACTGAAAATCTGCCTCTTCAAAAAATGCATTAATTTTTAGATTTTTGTGAGATTACTTACTGCATTTGTTTATGTGAATGTTTTATTTTAGATGCAAGAAGACGGCATCCATCAATCTTCCAGAGATAAACTAAGCCTATTATTGTTTTGTGGGACAGAAGTTTAGTGAGCTGTACATTTTTTGCTTGTTTTGCTTTTTGCTTCCTTTTACTCTAAACATATTATGATTTCAGTACATACAAAATTTCTAATATTATGTTATTGTTTTAATTTCCTTTTTATCTTGCATTAGTTATGAGATATGATATTTTCTCTTTCTTAAAATTTAAAAGTAGTATTCCAGGAGCAGGTTGAACCCAAGAGCTATAAATTTCTTCAATCCTATGATATCATTTCATCTGATTTGCTGATAATTAGAGTAAGTACACTTTTCTTTGTTAAAATGTATTCTTATGTAACACTGCATGCTGTTAATAATAATAATTCATCTATATGTATTGCATTACCCTGAGTATACTTATCCCCATCATCAAAAACAATTCCTTCAACTTATATCACATGGCTTACCTTTGCCTTTTACCATTCACAGTTCAAGAAACCATCCTTCTCAACAAAATTCTCTAATTAAGCATGAAGAAAATACATTAAGTGAAGCATTTGTTTTACTCTTATTTTGCTTCCCATTCTCTTCAAACATCAAGACTGAATGATAGATGAGCAATAGAGAGGTGACTGATAGCCAGTAGGTAAAAGGATTGATCAACTGGTCAGTAGATAGATAAAGATAACAGATAAATCAATGACACATAAAAATATGCATTAAATGACCTCAGGCTTCACTGTGTGTGATATATATATTCACTGTCAAATTGATAAGATTTTGAGTCACCAAGTAGATGGGCTTTTGAGCATGGCCACAGAGGACTCTTTTGTTTTGGATAATTGACTTAAGAAGAACTGTCCTCATTCTCTAAGCTTGGGAAGTGGAATACATCAAAAGGAGAATGATAGCTAACTACAGCATTCAATGTGACCTACTAATTGAATGTGGACACAAGATAGCCAGGGATCTTAGCTCCTGCTGCCATAATCTGTTTTTATTTTGGTTCCTTCTGTGCTGTAGGAATTCCTACTGCGAGTAGCCTTTAAGTTACCCTCCCACTTAGGTGTGCCCTCTTATACTATATATGCCCATGTAAAGCAAACATATGGCCTCTCTTCCAGCGACGTGATTCAGTTTCTTTACCCATTTGGGCAGAGGATTTCTATCTGTGAATCTATCCCTAAATAAATAACCCTTTATAATACTCAATTATGAGCTGGTGAGGAATTTCTTTTTTAGTGTCCTTCTTCATCTGGCACCCAACAAGGGACCAGACCCCACACTTACTAGGTGGACCTGCTTAAAGGCCTAACTGGTCCACAGCCCAGAAAGTCTCCCAAACCTGCCCACTTGGTGCTTGGTTTGATTTTACCTAAGTGTTTTTCCTTTCCCCACTACAGCTGAACTAACTGCATGTTGTGACTTAGAAATTGGGCAAAGTAATTTTGTGGGTGTTCAAGGCAACATTTCAGGGGGTGTTGGTTCATCAAACCATATTAGCCTGTGAGCAATCCACGGGTTCTCCTCCTCTATGGAAACAAGAAAAGAAACTCTTTTCCAAAGTAGCATAATCTTAGATCCACATTTTGAAGACAAAATACCTTTAAAGTATATATGTTGGTTACTTAGCTCCTTCACAGGCAAAAAATTCAAAGAAAACACAATAGTATTCATTATCCAGACTCTGTTTATATTCCATCTTTACATGGCTTTTCTTACTCTGTTACTTTTTAATATTTATTTTATTATCTTTAGTCCTTTAATCTATGACTATCTGTACTCTGTCTCTTTAAAGACTTTACCTTTTTGAATACCATTTACTTCTTTTTATAACTGTCTATATGCTTTTTCCTTTCTCTCTCAAGGCTACGTACATTTATCCAACACTGTAACCTATTTAGAGTTCTTTTTCCCCTGAATTTGTCTTTATTTTGTATTTATAATTATTTTCTAACCAGGACTGCTTCTTAAAATGCTAATCACTTCTTAAAAACTTAAGCTGTGGTTTAAGGTATATATACTAGGGTATATATGGTACTTCCTGCTTGCTCTGAATAGTCCAACATGGTGGAAGAGGGCTATTCACTGCCTCTAAGATGTGCCCCAGTTCCAAGTATGCAGGAGTTCTATGTCAAGCCATTAAGCAGTTTATAACACACTGACTACAAATCCCTTTTAAATATTTGGCCTTTTGAAAGAGCCAGAGTTCACACTGGCAACATTACCCAGAAAGCCAGCATTTCAAAAGAGCAAGGCTTTTTTTTTTTCTACTACAGCTTAACCAGGAAAACCTCTCTTTAGGGAGCTGAAGCATGCTGCCAGCAAACAGCAAGAAGCTATGTTAAACTTTGTAATTTTGTCTCTAGAATTCCTTTTCAAGCCCTCTCAGGTTTTAAGTGGATTTTAGTCAACTATGTTGGTGTCAATTAGTTGTGAGGAAGCCTCTTGTTTATCCTGGCTACCCAGAGCCAAAATAATCACACAGAAACCATATTATTTAAATCACTGTTTTGTCCATTAGCTCTAGCTTCTTATTTGCTAACTCTTGCATCTTAGTTTAATTCATCTCCATTAATCTATGCATCACCATGAGGTCATGGCCTACGAGCCAAGTTTCAGCACAATTGTCTTTGGCAGCAGCTCCAAGGCTTCTCCCTGACTCTGCCTTCTTTCTCCCAGCATTCAGTTTAGATTTCTCTGCCTATCTCTGTTCCTCTATAGCTCTGCCATAGGCCCAAAGCATTTTTTCTTTATTAACCAGTGATATTTATGGCATACAGAGTGGAATCCCACATCACTTGTGGAATTGCGTAATCAAACCCAGAGCCCAGTCTACTACCACTGAACTGTATGTTAATCTCCTTTGTTCTTAGTATGATTAGTCAACAACCATGCTTTTGCAACAATTTTTGAATGTTAATTTTTAGGTAATTCCCTCTGTGCTCTTATAAGTAATAAAATTTAAATAAATTTCAGTATAACATTCAAATTTCTTTCATATATTTTCTCTGATATGTTTTCATAACCCACACATAGCATTTTTTGCCTACAATTAAATATCAGAAAGTCAAAACTGATAATGTTTAAAATTGATGCTAAATGAATTAACTTTTGTCCTAAGTTTGCTTTTTTGAATGTTGAATCTACATTAATTAATTTCCACGAAGAGATGTAGTCTTGGATTAACAATGTTTAAGATAAGTCATCAAATGTTCAGTCTTCATCAACATATGGTAATGTTTCCTAAACACCATAAAACATGAAAATATCATGATGTGTGATCCCCCCCTGTATGCTGTGAATACGATTAATAAATAAAGAAACTGCTTTGGACCTATAGCAGGGCAGAACTTAGCTAGAAATGGAAAACTAATCTAAATGCTGTGAGGAGGAAGGCAGAGCTTGAAAGAGCCATGGAGTTGCTGCCAAAGACAGAGCACTACAATTTTGCTGGTAGGCCACAACCTCATGGTGATGCACAGATTGACAGAAATGGGTTAAATTAAGATGTAAGCATTAGACAATAAAAAGTTAGAGCTAAAGACCAAGCTGTGTTTTAAATAATATGGTTTCTGTGTGACTTCAGGTCTGAGCTGCCAGGCAACTTGGAAACAAACAAGTGGCCTTCTTATAACAACATTGTGGCTAATATTTACTAAAAGGAACATAGAAGTGTCTTAGTTTCACAGACATTGATATATGTAGACTCATTTACAACTGCTAAGTTTTAGTATTGGAGAGATTGGATTTCATAAGTCATAAAGAGCTAATTGTGGGGTTTCTAGTTGTAAAAGGTAAAGACTTGACTTAAAAAATGACAGATTGTTCATAAAATGAAAAACCAACCTATACCTTTCTTTTTTTTTTAACAGACTCTTCAAAGTTTCAGGGCACTGATTAGAGAGAAATATACTAATGCTCAAAACTATTATGAAGCAAAATTATCCTTCCCTTGCAATCTCTGTAGTTCTTGCCATTTATTTAGTTGCTTCAGTGAACTAAACTCTTGAACTACAATAAGAAAGTCATAGTGGAGCCATTTGCAGACTAGACATCAACTGTCTTCTCTTCAGCAGTATTCGGGAGTGCAGCGATTTTACACTATGCATGCAAACAAGTTGGTAGTCTATCTTCCTTAGAACAATTACCATACATTTTTTCCCTTTGTATCTCTGAAAAATGTGATTTAATTTGTGTGAAGAATTGCAAGCCATTCTTTGTTTTGCACAGCTACAAGAAGCTTTTTTTAACTAATAGGGGGAAGTTTTTCTCCTTGTTCATTTTTATTCATAAAAAAATCCTCCTCACACTCGTTTGCATTTTTACCTTCTCAATCACATATGGGAAATTCTGCACAGAGCTTATCTTGGGTGCATTTTTTTCTATTGTAGATACACTGTTAATGAGATAGTAAGAACTCTAAGCTTTCAGCCATCACTTTTGTCTTTGTTTTTGTTTCCTTAAGACATTATTATGGTTGGTTTCCCAAGACTGCCATGATATTTCTGAAAGCAAGTCTCTTAAACGACCTGAAGTTTATTTTGGAGCAGTGTTTCAGGGGTCTCAGACCACTGCCACTTGTTCCATTTATTTTGAACTTTTGTTTAGTCAGGGTATCCTGGCAGCGGGTGTTCCTATCACATCCACTGTGAAGTAAAGGCAGAGGTAAATTTGGAGTCCAATATTTTCCTATAAGGGATAACACCCAGTGGTTTCTTTGTCTTTATGTGAGACTTCACCTCCTAAATTTTCCAGAAAGTCTCCATAATGTTATGACCTATTAGATGAGACTTTGGGGGATATTTATTATCCAAACTGTAACATATCATTGTCATTTACCTTTCCAGTAGGAGAAAAATGTCAAAGCATTTCAATGTAAGAACATGAAAGGTCTAATTTAAAATGTTATTGACACATAAATGGCAGTTTTAAACACTGTCAATGCCACCAGCGATTTGTAGACTTTAGCCATATACAAGATTGTATTTAGAATAATCTTTACTTAAAGACTGAGTTAGTACTGCAAAGTAATTAGTTAAGCATGTGCACAAAAGCGGGGTGATCCTTATTTTTAATTATATTGCAAATCAGATATCTGCAGAAATTAAAACAGCAGTATTAATAATCATTTTTGCCCTGGGTACAACTAGTCAAAATAGAAATCAAAAAGTGTTGCTAAGAGCTACTTCTCCCACTATGCAGACAGCTTTTGCTTGCTTCTCCTCACTTCCGCGTTTTATATGGTCTAATATGTAACAGGAAGTTAAAAACTCTCTAGTCCTTTCCCACCCTTTTACAACAAGCAACTTTGTGAACCCTTCAGAACAAAAATCTCGATTTACAAGCTTAGAGTTTTGAAATGTTTGAGTTAGAATATAAAAAATGCAAATGCTGTTGTTTATATTAGTAAAGATTTTAGTGACATTTGTTCAATAAAATAGTCCATTTATACTCATTCTGTGCATAATACATGAATTTATGATGCATATTCTCAGACCCTGAGAAGCCTTGAACATTGTCTTCCATAAAAGGCTTGGCTCTCACAGTTCTGGAAAGGAAGTTGAGAACAAATAAATGACTATTTTAATATAGATTGATTTTAAACTTAGAATGTTTGAGGTTCATGACTTGGAATAGGAGCAGAAATGAATATATTAGTATCCTGAAAACAGTTTTTATAGATGGTAGCCAATTAGCACACATATCAGACCAGAGAGAATTTTCTCTTTTTTGTTTTTTTCTTAATATTCTTAGAGAAATCTTTTTAGGCAAAAATAGATCTTCAGTGAACTATATTTATGTAAAATGTTATATATGCTGAAATAAAAGAGAAATAGCTTTGAAATATAAATTATCACTTAGTTTATGACATAATATCTTATGTTCTGTATTATTGTTAGTTAAACAACTGAATAGTTTAGTTTATATTTTTAAGACACTCAATTTGTCCAGAGAAATCATAAGGACAGTCTTTCCATGGAGGCTGTCCTCCTAAGGAACATGTGCCCCATCTGCAAAGAGAGAGTCTAGAGAAATTGGCAGGAGGTGCTGTGATGAAACATGAAGAAATACTAGCATAAAAATAGATCATTTCAAGGATATCTTTGAAAAATTAAAATAAAGCAATCAGTTAATTACTTAGGTGACTTCTCAGAAAGAAGAAAAATGCCCAAAATAATGCAGACAGATTGCTTCTTGACGAGAACACTACACAATGGATGCAAGCAGTAAAGGTTGAACAGTGTTAAGAAGTGTTGATATTGAATAAAAAAAAAATAAGAAGTGTGGGGAACAGTATGATTCTCAAATTGGTAATTATACTGTAATAAAAATGTAGAAAGAAGGGGTGAGAAGTCACAACCAGGTCGGTGTTAGTTGACCTCCTACCAAAACAAAGGCAATTTTGATAAGGATCTATTATAAAGGAACACTTGAAGACTCTTCTGAAGTGTGATTTAAGGACAATAAAAATAATTTGGAGGGGCAAAGTAGAAGGGATCAGCATGGCCAGTTCACAAAAATGTGAATATTACTTGAGTCTAACTAATCTTTATAATCCAAAATAAAATTATAAAATTAATTTTCTAGCTTGAAGAATTTAATGTATTCATTTACTACATTTCCAGTCTTGTGTTACCATAATTGAATCTGAGAGCTTTCTGTTCACTTTTGATTAGAAGGTTTAGTGCAGGCATATATCCATTTGAAGTGATATATCATTAAATTTACACTTTAAATATTTTTAAACTTGAAAAGCATTCTTTCACAAAAGCAATATATAAACACCCTAATATGAATTTGTAGCATGAGTTCTAATTGTTCTTAATAATAAAAAGTCAGAGTCAGCTATCAAGGAGGAAATCAGGATCAGAGAAGCAGAGCGGCTCTTACCTCTACCAGTGCTCAGACCAAAGGGGTGATCTTGACCTTAGGCTGCCTGCTCAGACTGACTCCCTCAGACTGCATTGTTCCTCAGGCTGCACTGAGCTCCTGTCTACTCCTTCCTTATATTTCTCTCTCCACCCAGGCATATCACTCTTGTTTCCACCTCCCTAGTGCTGGGATTAAAGGAGTGTGATCCCAAGTGATGGGGTCACTTTTGTGTAAATTCTGCTTCTTTTTTAGACTGACCCAATTTGAGTTGCCTTAAACTGGCAGAGATCTGTCTATCCTTCAAGCCCTAAGAGTAAAGGTATGTGATACCAATGTCTGGTCTCTAGTGGCTTAGCTCTGCATTCTGATCTTCAGGCAAGCTTTAGTTGATAAAACATAGAGCTTAAACCTCAAATCTAAAAATATTGATGTAATACAAAGAAAATGAAGATAAGATTAATGTAGTACATATATATATATATATATATATATATATATATACACATGCATACACACACAAATATATATATAAACATTCCCCTTTATTCTAGGGTACAAAATGTTGCTAAAATGTTACTTTTGATCAAATAATTGGAAGTCAATTTACAATTGGAAGAAATTTACAATGATGGCACTGAGGAAAGCAAATCAGAAGAAATAAAACCTAAAAAGTTAAAAAATGGTTTTACAGATTTTAAAGATTCTATGGCTCCCCAATGTAGACCAAGGACTGGAGACTCTCCAGAAATAATCTAAACCCTAAGAGCAAGAATGAGTTTTCTGAGGCATTCAGCCACAAGGCATCAGTACCTTCCAGTTTCTTAGATCTTCTCATGTATAGGTAGCCATTGTAGGGTTTCTCAATTTGTATACTGTAAACTAATTTAGTAAACATGGTTTGCCATTGATTAATTTAATCTATCAGTTGTGTCCATCTAGAAAATTTTGCATGTAGTAGATGTGAATTATAAAATAAAGTTTGTTCCAGCAAATTAATGAGTGTTTTTTTGTTTTTTATATTTATTTATTTATTTATTATGTATACAATATACTGTCTATGTGTATGTCTACAGGCCAGAAGAGGGCACCAGACCTGATTATAGATGGTTGTGAGCCACCATGTGGTTGCCGGGAATTGAACTCAGGACCTTTGGAAGAGCAGGCAATGCTCTTAACCACAGAGCCATCTCTCCAGCCCATGAGTGTTTAAAGTATAAAAATAAATAGAAATTTCAGAAAGACCTTATTGAAACCAGATTTAAAAGAACAATTTTTCATTTCTCCCAGTCTGTAATAATTTTCTTATACTTAAGAAAATTCACACTTTCCTAGGTCTTTGGAAAGAACCTGGTCATGTTTTCAGAGACAAACAGGGAAAATTCATTTCTCTGAAGGAAAGCGTTTAATGAGGTCTGCCAGGATATATGACGTGCACTCTACATCATAAGACAATCTATGGCTCCCACAGAGAACTACTATGATAAATAAAAAGATCCCCTAGTTACATACCACACAAACATAATTATGGTTCTTCCCAGTGATAAGTGGCCTCTTTTTTTTTAATTTATTTATTTATTTTTGTTAAAAGCAAAATTTACATTTACTCCCCTTGTTCCCAGCCCTCCCGCTCCCCTTCTACCCTAAGTGGCCTCTTTTTAATAGATGCATACATGTTCAAATTGAGAAGAAATACAGAAAACTTCGTGTGTGTGTGTGTGTGTGTGTGTGTGTGTGAG
>JAQHUG010000534.1:378158-396954 GCA_028555095.1 Dicrostonyx torquatus | reverse complement strand
TCTCTCTCCCCTTCTACCCTCACCCATGACCACCGTGCTCCCAATTTACTCACGAGATCTTGTCTTTTTTACCTTCCTACTTAGGTGCATGTATGTCTCTCTTAGGATCTTCTTTGCTGTCTAGGTCCTCTGTGGGTGTGGCATGAACGTTGTTTTTTCTTTACTTTATATCTAACAGTCACTTATGAGTGAATACATTTTATATTTGTCTTTCTGAGACTGGATCACCTCACTCAATATGTTATTTTTTCTTCCTTCAATTTGCCTGCAAATTTCAAAAACTCATTTTTTACCACTGTTTAGTACTCCATTGTGTAAATGGACGACATTTTATTTATCCATTCTTCCTTGAGGGACATCTAGGTCTTTTCCAGGTCCTGGTTAGTACAAATAATGTTGCTGTGAACATATTTGATCACATGTCCTTGTGGTATGCTTGAGCATCTTTTGGGTATATGCCCAACAATAGCAATGCTGGGTCATGAGGTATATTGTTTACTAACTTTCTGAGAAAACTCCATGCTGATATCCAAAGGCGCTGTACAATTTTGCACTTTGACTGGCAATGGAGGAGCATTCCCCTTACCCCACATCCTCTCCAGCATAAACCATCATTGGTGTTTTTGTTCTTGGCTATTCTGATAGATAAAAATAGGAATTTCAGAGTTGTTCTGATTTGCATTTCTCTGATGCCTAAGAATATTGAGCATTTCCGTAAGTGTCTTTCACCTCTTTTGGAGCATCTGTTGAGAGTTCTCTGTTTATGTCTGTACCCCATTTTTATTGGATGATTTGTTATTTTGATATCAAGTTTCTTGAGTTCTTTGTATATTTTGGAGAGTAGTCCTCTCTCCAATGTGGTGAAGATCTTTCCTAATCTGTAGGGCGGACATTTTGTCTTGTTGAATGTGTCTTTGCTTTACAGAAGCTTCTCAGTTTCAGAAGGTCCAATTTATTAATTATTGTTCTCAGTGTCTTGTTATTAGGGTTATATTTAACAAATGGTCTCCTGCCTGTGCTATTGAATTCAAGTGTACTTTCCACTTTTTCTTCTATGAGGGTCAATGTGGTTAATTTTTTTTTTTGAGGTCTTTGATCCATTTGAACTTGAGTTTTGTCTATGACAATAGATATAGATCTATTTTCATGTTGATATTCAGTTATGGTAGCATCATGTATTGGATATGCTTTCTTTTTTATATTATATTTTTTATTTCTTTGTCAAAAATCAGAAATTCGTAGATGTGTGGATTGATACTCAGGTCTTTGATTTGATTCCGTGGGTCATCCTGACTGTTTCTATGCCAATTCCAGGCTGTTTTCTTTACCGTTTCTCTATAGTGGATTTTGAAGTCCAGGATTGTGATGCCTCCAGAAGTTCTTTGGTTGTATAAGCTATCTTGGGTTTTGTATTCTGCATGAAGTTGCATATTATTCTGTGAAGAGTGTTGCTGGGATTTTGATGTATATTGCATTGAATATGAAGATTGCTTTTGGAAAGTTTGCCATTTTGACTATGTTAATTGTACCTACCCAAGAGCATGGGAGATCTTTCCATTTTCTGGCTTTTTCTTCAATTTCTTTCTTCAAAGTTTTAAAGTGCTTGTCATATAGGTCTTTAACTTATTTAGTTAGCATTACCACAAGGAATTTTATGTTATTTGTGACTATTGTGAAGGGTAATGTTTCTCTGATTTTTTTTTGTTGGCCCATTTATCATTAAAATAAAGGAGGGCTACTGATTCTTTTTTTTGAGTTAATCTTGCATCCTGCTACACTAATGATAATTTTATGAGCTGTATGACTTCCCTGGTAGAATTTTTAGGGCCATTTAAGGTTACTATGATATGATAGCAGTTAGACTTCTTCTTTTCTAATTTGTATCCCCTTGTTCTCTTTTTGTTGTCTTATTTCTCTAGCTAGAACTTCAAATACTATACTGAATAGATATGAAGAGAGTGGACAACTTTTCCTTGTTCATAATTTCAGCTTTGAGTTTCTATCCATTTAGTTTGATGTTGGATTTTGGCTTGCTGTATGTTGCCTTTGTTATGTTTAGGTATGTTGGTTAGGACACTTTTAATGAATTTTTCTATATCCCTAGCAATTATAAGTATATTTAATTTGTTTATCTGGTCTTGAAATATTTTTGGTAAGTAATATTTATCTAGAAAATTGTCCATTTCTTTTAAGTTTTCCAATTTTATGGAGCACAGGTTTTTGATATGAGGTGGTCCCCTTATTTAATGCTTTCCAGTCACCATGAAGAGAAAGAACCCTCTTTCATAGGTTCCTTATTTACTTTAGGTGGCATCTGTGAACTAAAGTGTCTGAAACCAAAAGCTAAAATCATCCTCTATCCTTTGAGTTATTCTGTTGGCTATTTGGTCACAGTGACAAAAAGTTTGACTAATATGGTATTCTTCAAGCTATGTCATCCAATTTGTCCTTTTAAACCAGTGATAACAGTAACACACACATGACTACCATAAAGAGGAGACAGTCCTATAAGAAGTACATGAACTCATGGAAGTGTCCTGAAATCTATGTAATGTGGAAGGCTGAAGGAGTTTTCAGGCTTATGTCATAAAAGGATATAACTTTATAAAGAAGATATTATTTTCTTCATAATGAGGACACCACAGAAAGCAAGATCCCAAGAAAGGAACCCTATGCTTTTTTCCAGAGCACATGTATATAACATAACAAAGCCCATTCAAGTAAGATATCATTTATTAACTTTTAAAAGCTGCGTCGTTGCTGGGCGGTGGTGGCACACACCTTTAATCCCAGTATTTGGGAGGCAGAGGCAGGCGGATCTCTGTGAGTTCAAGACCAACCTGGTCTACAAGAGCTAGTTCCAGGAAAGGCTCAAAAGCCACAGAGAAACCCTGTCTCGAAAAAAACCAAAAAAAAAAAAAACCTGCATTGCTGAGCAGTTAAATGTTGTGGTCCTATTGTTTTGTGCAAAGCAGAACTTGCTAATTCTAAAACCAGATATAGCCAAAAATGTCTCTAAAGAAAATGTTATAGGAGTGTCCTGACTGATTAAAACCTTACAGCCCAAGTCAAGCACAAATTAATTTACACATAGAATTCGTAAGCAACACTGTAAAAAATGGAATATACACAGAGAGTCTGAATTATATATATTATTGTGTTTTCTTTGAATTTTTTGATTGTTAGTAATCTAACTACATATAGACATCTGATTCTGGGGCCTACTAAACTAACCCAACAAATATATTTTAAAGGTATATTAACTTCAAAATTTAAGTGTAAGTATATGTTGTTGTAGGAGTCCCCTCTGTGTCCTGTGATTACCATTAAGGAAAAAAGAAAATGTCTTGGACCTATAGCAAGGCAGAACTTCAGTAGCCAGGGAAATCAAGGCTTAAAGCTGAGAAAAAGAAGGGCAAAGTCAGAGAGATGCCATGGAGCTGCCATAGACAGATACTTGTTAGAATTTTAGCCAGAAAGCCACAGCCACATGGTGAAATACAGATTAATAGAAATTGGTTAAATTAATATGTAAGAGTTAGCTAATAAGAAACTAGAGCTAATAGGCTAAACAGTGATTTAATTAATACATTTTCTGTGTGGTTATTTTGGGGTGAGCAGCCAGAAACCAACAAATGGCCTCTGTACAATAATGTGTTGCTTTTGAAAAGACATTCTGCTTTTGTTTCCACAGAAGATGAGAATATGTGGACTCTTTCCAGGCTAATGTGGTTTGATGAAACAAGATCTGCTAAAAGGTATCTATGAACCCTAAAAATACTTTACCCAATAAACAGCAGGGAATAGTTTGGAGAAAACTATACCCAGATTCCCAATATAACTGCTTATAAATCTTTGTTGTTATTTAAATGGAGTTGAATATAAATGATGAATGATCACAGTCAATTTCTAAAAAAAAATAATGGGGATATGATATAGAGATAAATACTTTGTGTTAGTAAGGTTCTTGATCTATTAATACAAATTTAAGGTCAGTTTTGTCATACTATATGTGTATGTCTGCTCTTGTTTAAAGTATTGTGTTTGTGTAATTCATTTAATAGTCAAACTTTTAATTATGTTGGTGGATTTTTGAGATATACAGTGATATAATTCAGCTAGATATATAATATTCAATACTTAAACACCTACAGAATATGGCATTTAAACTGTTTTAAGAACTCAGACTTTTTTAAATGGTGAAACATGTCCACTTATGACAGCACCAATTGCTTCAGAGAAGTTGATAGACATAAAAGAAATTTATTATGGAAATTGCCTTCAATACAATAAGGCTAATCATTTGCACAAGAAACTGCTTTTGCTTGGAATGCTTGATGATATGTAGTATGAACTGAACATGCAGGACCTACAGAAAAATTACTGTGAACATTTCAAAAGACTGGATGGTCCTTTAGTACTCCTGTTCACAGAAGAAACTGCCAGACATTCTAGACAACACAGAAGAAAATGACTGAGAAGCTGCCAATATAGGTGAAAAAGTCTTTCAAATGTCCTGCTTCATGAAAAAGTTCTGGCAGATACTATGGGCCTGTAGGCTGAAGATGGATGCCCCAACATTACAGAAATTTGGTGACTGTCCAGGCATCAAGATCTCTGTCAATTCTAGAGTTTTGGAAATTGCTTATATTGCACTTCTTGTTTATTCAGGTAATATTATTTCCCTTCTCAGGTCTTTGGTGGAATTGAAGATGAGATAAATTGTCTTATTTACTTTATTCTCTTGACTTAGCCAAGCCATTTGTAATATAAAACTTAGACTCTTTAGGATAGAATAAACTATTGAAACATTTGTTTCTTATTTGTTGTTGTTTATTCTAGTTGTAGTTCTAATTTTTGTGTATGTTTTCACCTCTTCTTTTCCCTGGACAATACTTGACACTTGTTCTTATTTATATAGTTTTGTGTTAGGCTGAGAACTCTCATATTTTGGCAAAAGTGGAAGGTGTTGTGGTAACTCTTTTAGCCAATAGCCCTCAAGATTTGGCCCACTTTGGGTGTTGTTTCATGTACTGTAAGTGCAGTTAAAAAATGTGCGCTGCCATTTTTCTGCTTGGTTGTAGTTTCCAGCAAAAGTAGAGGATTGAGGATTGCTACCCTTACTGTGAGTTTATCTTCCAAAATATAAACTTTTTTATACTCCATTCCAGGCTATTGTAGAACTTTTTATACTCCATTCCAGGCTATTGTAGAACTTTTTGATACTACTACAATTATGAATTCATATGGCTACAATTTGCTGAGCCAATCTGTATTAAGAACAAAAATAACCCCTCACATACATATTCACAGATCAAACTGATCTAGGCAGTTTTTCAATCTTAACTTTCTTTTCAATGAATCTAGGATGTGTCAGACTAACAGAACTAACAAGAGTAATCAGTTTTCTTAAACTTCAGTCTTTAATGGAATTTTCCTTACTCTGTTTTAAATTTTTTGGGACCTGTCATATTTTCATCTTTCCCATCACTCTGTTCTGGAACAGGGTGTCTTTTCTATGTTTGTACCTCCATTGAAGCATGGAGAATATTTGGCTTCACAGGTTTGTAGCTGGAGAAGGATTTGCTTCTGTATGAATCAAACATTTAGCTTCACTGCATTTGACTTAGATAGTAAAATGATGAACTTTAGCATTAGTACCTGAACAAGTAAAGATTTTGGGCCTTGTTGGGAAGAAATTAATACTTTGGCATATGTGAAAAGCAAGACAATTAGACTTTAAGTGGATAGATTGTAGTCATGGTTTAATTCTCTTCTCAATGTACAAATTTTGTTCGTGGAAATAAAATTACAAAGTGATAGTTGAGTAGAGGGCCACTGAGAAATATTCAGGATATCAAGACTGACCTCCAATAAATGAGACCAGTAGTGCCATTGTAAGAGCAGACCTCAACCTTTTCTGAAATATGAGAAGGCAAAAAGAAAGTCATATATGGAGCAGAAAGTTAGTCCTCATCAGAGAGGTATCTGATATAATGTTGTTGTTGCACATACCAGTCTTTAGAATTTGGGAGAACTCTGGAAAATCTATTATAAGAGCAAAAGAGACTTAGTCGTGTCCATTCTGTCAAAAATCCTGGTTCACCCTAGCTGCTACTTTTACCAGTTGCTCTATTTAAATGTGTTTCTAAATAGGATTCTTTATGTAACAGATGTGTTGATAATAATATTTGCTCAGCAAAAGGTCTTTTACCATTCCCTGTTGCTTCTCTAGGAGAGGACATTTTGCTGTTAATCTTTCATTATAGTTGTGGGGAACCTTTCTTTAGTTTAAGTTACTCTTCTAATCTACATAAAAGAATGCTGTTTGTCTATGTCTCATGCTATTAACCATGGCACAGAAGCAGATTTTGTGATCTGGTACATGGGGCCTCTAAGTAGTAGGTCATTAGCTGTAACATTTTATTGAGCATTATCCATTTTCTTCCCAATGGTAAAGATGGTTGGCTTCATTGCTTCTTCCACTTCCTCCTTATCCTTTTCCTGCTCTTCTTTCTTCTTTGCCCTAGCGTTTATGATGCTGACTTGACAGCTTCATTTTTTCCACATCCTTCCTAAGACTTCTTCTTTGCTTCTTCTCTAACTCTGGATTAGATCTTCATGCCAGGTTTCAAAGCTGTCTTCTTTATCACTTGTTGAAGCAGACATCACATGCAATTTTTGAAGATATTTGAATCAAATGCCGTCTTACTTTGCAATTTAATGATATTTGACAAACAAAAGGGAACATTTACTAGCTTCATAGTCAATAATACATGAATATACCTTGAAAATAATCATGTCTATGATTTGGCAGGTATAATCTCTCATTTGGTGCCCTTAAAATCTGTTCTTGACTTCAGCTGTTTTACATCCATAAACATCTCTCTGGTCAGCCTGTCATTTCTACAGACATTATTTTTGGATCCTGCTTATCAAGCCATGCCTTTTTGATGTTCGCTTCTTTCATGCCTTCCTCCCTCTCCCCTCACTTCCTGTCATCATTCTGCTATAGATTCTACTGTCCTGCTGAGTAATCAAACAAATCTCTAGACACTGTAGTCTCGCTGCTCATCTTAGTAAAGGGAAAAAAAATTAACAGCTGCTGAAACTGTGACCATCCTTCCTGGCTGTCAAATTTAGTGAAAACAGATGCTTCAAGCAGTTGTTTGTAATTCAAGCAGACACAGAGTAGAAAAAGAAACCCTTTATTTGCTGAAACTAAAGAAGTTTTGCTAGGTCAACTTAGCTTTTATTCACTCACTGGATAAAAGGAACGGTGTGTACTTATTGCCATATTGGTGACGGGCATTTCATTTTAGTTATAAGGTCTTAAACTAACAATGCCTCAGAGAGATTCCATGAAAAAATGTTGTAAGAGGTGCAGCTGTGTTCCCAGCATCTGAGAGGAGCACGGCCGTTTGTTCCCAGTGCCTGGCTCCGTGCCGTGGCTGCACGGCTAGCTTATACCCGAAATGATTACACACAAACTGGATTCATTTAACACACTGCCTGGCCATTAGTTCTAGCCACTATTTGCTAACTCTCACATTTTATTTCAACCCATTTTTAATAGTCTGTAAGTCACCATAAGGTAGTGAGCTTACCGGGAAGATTCAGCGTGTCTGACCCTGGCAGCTTCATGGCGGCTCTCTCCCTGACTCAGTCCCAACATACTGTTCTCTTTCTCCCGGCTAAGTCCTGCCCTATGAAACGGCCAAGGCAGTGTCTCTATTAACCAATGAAAGTAACATAAAATACAGAAGAACCCTCCTACACCAAAAAAGAAGTGTATGTGTGCATTTGCACATACACATGTGCACATACCTTACAAGAAAAATGATTAAAATGGTTATACTGATATGTGGTATGCTTTAAAGTGCCACATTTTTATATAAAGAGGTAAGAGGGGTCTTAATTATTTGTGCCTGTACATGGACAAGGGGTTTTAAATTACCAGACAATAATCCACTGACCTATGGGGAGACGTCAGGTCTTGTTAAGTGACCCTTCATAAGCTAATCACAACTAACTCTCACTCTTTCTCTATGATTTTAGAGAACCTCTATTTATTTTAATTCATATACATTCATTGTTAAATTTTACTACAAAAAGAAAAAAATAGAACATGACAAATGTTTAAAAAAGATTCTTTCAAATTGATTTTGCTAATTTTAGCCTGCTGCAGAAAAAATATCAAATTGTGGTGATATAGTCAAGAATGTGATTATACTTGTGTGATTGTGTGATAGAGTGTGTGTGTGTTTGTGTTTGTGAGTGTGTGTGTGTGTGTGTACATTTTCTGGTATATTCGAAGTCTGTAGTCGAGTACTACTTACCCTGACCATTTTGAATGCTTCTTTTTTATCTACCATGTACAATAAACTCATTATTGTCTTACTCTTTCTCAGTAGTGAAATGAGTTTCACTGGGATTGCTTATGGTGTTCTCCTATAACATTAAAGTTCCATGTTGAAGTAGGACACTTCCAAGCTACATGTTTTATTTACAAAATAATGCCAAACTAACAGAATCATTATAATTATAACAAAATGCTGAACAAATGCTACTAATCTTCAGAAAATGTTGCCTATGTCCTTTTACTTACTGTCACTCCTTCAATATAAAATCTATCTTGTCTGTTGGTGGTCTGGCTAAAACCAGCTTCTTAGTACCAAAGGAGATGCTGCTGTACATAGTAGAAACTTTCATTTACAATGACTCTTTACAAAAACAGGAACAGGGATTCTAACTGTATGTGAGTTTATACTATTAGAGAATAATAAACAAGTTAATGGAACCTTAACAACAGGGATGTGAGAGAAGATATATTGATGAGTGGATCAAGATGTCAGGAAGAAAAAGAAATGCTGAAAAACGAGGCAATCTTGCACTGCATAGACATAAAGAGAAACACAGTTTAGAGAATGGATGAAAGTACTAAAATGATGGAGAGTTGAAGATTCATAAGTGGTCAGAAAATGAACCTGTCTCTGCAGTGTAAGTAACCACCATCTGTATGCATGCTCTTCAGTGTGAAATATGCATTGAACACTGGAAGAGTCACTAAGCATTGTCAGCAGTTTCCATCATGAGTCCTGATACAGTTTAGATATAAAATGCCTCCTCCCTCTGCAAAGAAAGTCATGTATCACAAATTTGATCCTAGCTAATAGCACTACTGAGAGGTAAGTAGACTTTGTACACACTAAACTTGAGGTATAGATAATTGGGCCATTAGAAGGTGACAGCTAATTTTGAAAAAGTGTGTCAGTGGAAGACTACATTTTAAGGATGTTTGTTGTGCTTAACACTGTCTGTCTGTCCTCACTGATTCTTAGTTGCAATGAAGTAGAAATTTTCATTTGTTACACTGTTCTGTCATATTTTTTCTGCTTGCCCCTGAAGAAAAGAAATGAGAATCAGCTAACTGTGTCCTGAAGTACTAAAGCAAAATGAAATTTTGATTTCTAATGATGGATCTGTTATCAGCACCTCACTATAGTTTAATCACTGAATATGCCAACATATCCCAAGCACCTAGATGCTAGAACCTACTCTTTCTCTCTAGTCCTTTCTGAAGCAATGTCAATAGCCCTTTCTCTCACATGAAAGCTGTGGTATTTTGTAAATAGATATACTAAAGAACTCTGGCCAATTAACCACTTTTGGCTATATATATTGGTATGGCTTTTGATATGGTCTTTGATTCACAGGTTGATCATTGAGAAGGCTGCTGGGAAAAATCAAGGAATTCAAACTTGATGTTTGTGAAATATGTGTAAAATGTAAAGGCAAAGAAGGCCACCTTTGAGGGTCATCATAGCCAAGCACTAAAATGTGCTTAGTTTACAGATGGGTCACCTTTGTCCTAGCCTCATTAATACTTAATTTAAGTATTTTTATCAAATTTCATTACTATGAATAAGCTCATAAAACATACTAGCATGTCAAATGAAAGCAAATAAAATGTGGAAACAGTTAACTCAGTAACTGTTGACAGGCAGAAACATGTACCTTTCATCTTTAAAGCTGTGTCTTCTGGTGTTTTGTCACCAGACAGTGAACTAACACAGTAAAACTGCTATAGGTCGTTACTATTAATGGTATTGCTGATCAACGTTGTCAGAAATTGAAGTCTGTGATTAACTGAAACTCCATGCTTTTGTGGAGATGTGTTCTGATATTTTTTTCCTTGGGAACCAGTTTTTTTTCCATATTTTAGAATTGAAGCTCTAGTTTCTTATTGTTCAAGTATGATGGCACAGGCTGTGTGTTTCCTTTCTTCTAAAAGAAAAAGCAGAAGTGGACATAGGACTCTACAATTAAGAGTGTGTGCTTCTCTTGCAGAGGATCTCAATTCAATCCCCAGCATGAGATTCTCTGTTCTCTAGACATACCTGAACTCACATGAACATAGAGAAGGGTACTGAAGTTAATAAAAAATAAACAAAGATAAACAACATTCTCTATACATTTCTCACAGTGGAGAAAAAGAACTGATGTGAACCAAAGTGAACATTAGGATTGAAAAGTAGGTATGTCTTGGGGTAAAATCAGTATTTATCTTAAATGTCCTTTATACTCATTCCTTAATATTGATAACTTTATTTATACAGCAAGTCAAAGAAAAATGTGAAGAGAATCTACTTCATCAACACTTGTGTGAGATTTTGCTTAGCACTGGTGAACATTTTGCCTATTATTCCAAAAATCCTCTATCGATAAATGAGAGAAAAAAAATTTGTAGCTGGTTCGATAAGCAACCAGAATAGAGTAAAAAATTTACTTCCTTCTGGTTTTGCATTTGTACATTACTTATTGAAACTTCTTGTTGATACAGAGAAATTCTTGAAAGCTACATTCAAAATTCCTGAATGCAACTGGACACCATTTATAATACTCAATTCTCAAAGAGAAGAAGCAGACATCTGAACTTCAGTGTATAATTTATACAATTTATTAAAAATGAGAACAATTCAACTTTTAAAAATACATTAAAAATACCTATTTTGACTTAAGGTCCACTGTACAAGATGGAACACATACCTGACACTCTTTGAGTACCAAGTACCAGAGACTGGATAGCCCGAAGACCTAGGGTAAAAACAAATGCTAATTATCTTTTTTAAAAATTACTCCTAAATGATATTCTACTATCCTCATAGATCAGTGCCTTATTCAACCACAATCTGAGAAGCTTGTTCCTATAGCAGATAGAAACAAATACAGAGACCCACAGGCAGACATTACATAGTCCTTGAAACAGCTCTAAATGGGGTGTCTTCACCAAATCCCTCCTACTGGAGCTCAGGGAACCCCCTGGAAGAAGAAATGGAAAAGTGTAAGACTAAGAGGGGATGGAGAACACCAGGAGAACAAGGCCCTGTAAATCAATTAAATAAAGCTCACATGAACTCATAAGGACTTTAGCACAAGCACAGTGCCTGGAAGGGTCTACTTCAGGTCATCTGAATGTATAATATTGCTTTTAATTTAATATTTTTATGGGATTCGTTAGAGTGTACAAGTGGGTCTCTGATTATAGTGCCTCTTGAGGCTTTTTTTTCTTCTGTTAGTTTGTCTTGTCCAACCTCAATGTGATGGCTTTTGTTTTATCATATTTTATTAAATTATGTTTTGTTATTATTTCTTAGATGCCTCTTGTTTTCTAATAAGAGTAATAAAAGGAGTGGAGCCAGATGGGAAAGAAGGTGGAGAGGAGTTTTGGGGTGGGAGAAGAAAGAGAGGGAACTGCAATCTAGATAGATTTTATGCGAAAAGAATCTATTTTCAATAAAAGAAAAAATACATTAGGAATGCTATTGAAAGTCTGGGAAAGTGGGTCAGTGACAAAACACTTCCAGCAAATGTCAGACCCTGGGTTCTATACTAGGAAAGGTATAGTAAGTCACCAAAAAAGAAAAAAAATTCCATTGCAGAGATCATCAATGAGTTTACTAAATCTACTAAGACATTTTTTGTTGTCTTCGTGTACATCATGGGTATCTGTCATAGCTACACCAGCCTTCACTTCTGAAGAAGTCTTTCTCTTGGATCTAGAAGCAGTATACTTGTAGAGAATTATTTTTGTCTGTGCCTTACTAATGTTCCTTACTAATATCAAACATTATAAGATAATCTTTACTTTACTTCTAAATCTTATAGTAAGGAACAGCCCTTACCTGAGCCCTAGTGTCTGTACATTATCTAGACACTCCTCTGTGATACTTTCTAACAGTAATGGTTCCCAAACTCTATCATAGGCTTCTGTTCTAAATTCCCAACTTGTGGGATAAAATTGCAAATCAATATCTCAGTTATCGAATAATTTGTACTTCAAAATCTGTTTCAAATTTAATATTTTCCAAATAATTCCTGCTCTGGATTCCCAAACCTCTTTTACCTGAAGCCATTTTCATTTTACTTAGAGCCACTAGCATACTTCCAGGTGCTCAGACTGAATGAGTCATCAGCTCAGACTGAATGAGTCATCAGCATCCCTGAGTTACCTCATTCCCCCATACACAACTGCACATCGGACAAGTGGTCTTGGGGGTTTTCATTGAGAGATAGTCATATTCTGGACCTTATCAGCACTCTGATGTTCTCACTTGGGATACTGAACACCATCTCTTTACTGGAATTTCACAATCATTTCTAAAATACAAAGCAGCTCTCCCCTTTTTCTCCCATCTGGAAACTATTCTTAACAAAACAGTAGTCCTGTAAAATAATGTGTTCTCATAGCTGTCTTCTGCTTGAAGTTTCTCATTTTCATTTCATTTTTCTTCCTAATGAAAGATAAATAATCAAGCCCTAACAATGGCTGATCAGATGCTTGCTCTTGATCCCAAGACTTTACCTATTCCACTTATTCTCGCTTCCTGGAAACCATTTTCATGTTTACAAGTCTCATTCCTTCATCTTCATTAAAATGTGTATACATCAAGGAATAGAAGCAGTTTTTCTGTTTTCAGCTATACAGACTGGAGAAAATTCATGGTTTATTCTTGAAAATTTCATTATGACCAAATCTGACACTCATTTAAGGATAGGGGTTATTACCTATGTTTCTTAAGGTTATAATGCCTAACACACCTAGGTACTAAAATTATACAATAAATAAACAAGACTAGTAAAATGTCTACAGAGATATGAAACAAATGCTTTATATAGATGCACACACTGGTGAAGGAGTCATGAACAGCAACTCCAAGTGGCTAGTGAACACCCTAAATCACTCTGTCAAATTTTAAAAATAGTAGAATGAAACCAGGATTATTTTTATTATGTTTTAATTTCCCTGTATACTCTCAGCTTTCCATCAACCACATGTGGATCCCCCTCAGTCAGAGTTTTCTAGCCTCCATCCAAGGCTAATTTTCACACATTCTCATTATTTTTCGTAGTTAATTTTTTACCTTAAATTTACTTTGTCAGTCTCTCTGAGCCTTTGGTTGTCACACATTTTTTGTTCTTTACTTTCTGATCATCTGCTGGCATCTGGGCTAAGAAAGTGTCTTTAACTTCTTGTGGCTTTCTCTAACATCAGTAATTCTACTCATTGATGACACAGTAATTTACCAATGGAGATTTGAAAGTGACAAAACTGCACAATAACTTCAACAGTGATTCCCACACTACAGTTGCATATCAGCGGGAGTGTGGCTCAATAGTATAATGCAGGATTAGTATGCATAGAGCTAAGGTTCCATAAGGGGAACATAGTAATCCTGACACTATAGTTGGACCATAATATCATGATTTTCCAGAAGAATTAACATATCTATTATTTAACTGGCTTGTCTATAATCCTTATCAGATTTAGCCTGTATATCCATCTACATTTAATGCTGATGATGTCTTACTAGAAGGAAGTTAAATCAAGAAGAAGGTTAACTTTTACTCAGTTCCAGAAAAGCAACATTGACAGGTTTGTCACATGGTGAACTTCTTGCTAGCTTAGATAGTTCATAACAGTGTTTGTGTCTGTGCTTCTTTTGGGATCCTCCGTCTTTTACAAAGTGGTTCTCTAATAACATTACCTATTTCTAAACATCTCTGAACGACTCTAACCCATAAATACCCTAGCCAATTGTGTTCCCATACGAGTTAAACCTCACATTGCGGGATATACTTCAATACTCAAAGTTTAGGGACACAGACCAGCCACACTAAATTCATAGTACCTTACCTTTGTTTTTGCTCTCTTCAAAGGTGAGTTTAAGTGACTTTAGCATGATTGTTTATTAGATAATATGTCATTGTATCTTTAATCTAGCTATACAAGCTCACATTTTTCTCCTGTGTGTCAGAAACATAATTTTGGCTGCCTCTTAACCCTTAAGCATTTAATAATCATTCCCCACATTTCAATTCAAAGTACATTTTATATACAATGCATCTAATGTGCATACTGAAATTGCACCCAAAGTGGAAAAATAATCAACTATCTGCCAACAAAAATATGTGAATATTTGCTGTGATTAGAATCAATCACTCATTCACAGACATTTTTTCTATCTTATGTTAGTGACCAACCCAAGCATTGTATCCCTTATAGTTTTAGATTGTTTGTGCATTCACTTTTTAGAATCTTCCTTTGCTCTGCCTAGTTAACAAAATTGTTAGCACTGACATTTAAGCCAGGACTTTAATTCCTAAAAATTTAGATTATTCCTATTTAATATAACAGATGTTCCTTATTTTGCCTCAGAAGGGAAGAGGACATTATAGCTGAGAACATTCATGCTCTTCTTATTGAACAGATGAATATTTTAAAGTATGGACATATACATGCTTTCTTTTATAGCTTGTATACAGACAAAAGAGTCTTCTTGATTCTCAGAATAAAATAAATAATTGTCTCTTTTATGCTTTATAGTAATTACTAGATCACAATTTAGAATTTTTGTTTATTTATTTATTTATTTTGGTTTTTCGAGACAGGGTTTCTCTGTGGCTTTGGAGCCTGCGCTGGAACTAGCTCTTGTAGACCAGGCTGGTCTCGAACTCACAGAGATCCACCTGCCCCTGCCTCCCGAGTGCTGGGATTAAAGGCGTGCGCCACCACCGCCCGGCTAGAATTTTTGGTGCTATAAGGTAATATAGAACATGAATGGAAATTAGACCTTCTACCCCATATAACTTCACTGTGGTGCCACACCATCAATCCAAACTTACATTGACTGATATAGAGGAAAGGTAATTTCCTTGGCATGTTACAGAAGCTTTGCAACCTACAATTTCTCTAAAGGTTTCTTCTAAAATCAAAATTCATCTGTGACATTTTATTTTAATATTGGATATCATATTCTGAATCTCTACATGGCAGTTCAAATAATATAACATGCTGATTTTTATTAAGTAATCAATCAATATATACATTGTTTTGATCTAACTGCTTGCTTAGCTTTCTACTTGACTCTGGGGGAAACAAATTTGTGAGTCTTTTTCACAAAGAAAGCAATCAACATGGATCACAGGAACAGGATAGTTAAAAATTATACCATTAAAGATATGCATCATTAGGGAAATGGAGAGAAATGATATTAGGAAGGGGAATACAAAGCAGCTGGCAACAAGAATGCAATAAATTAATTTTGTTGTTTCAATAAAAATGTATCATAAAATTGGTACTTGAGAAAGATGAAATTAATAACATAGTAGAGAGGGCCTAAAATTTACTGAATCAAAAAGGATTGTTTCTGAATGTGTTACAGAATGAGGTATCTAGGACTACACTTATGACAACTGAAATAAATTTAATTTCAGGAAAAAAAATCAATGAGGTATAGAAAACAACTCCATGAGAAGCATAATGATCAGGAACTGGAGAGGTGGGTCAGCAGGTAGAAGTAACTGCTGTATAGGCATTGGGAACTATAGTTCAAATACCTAGTCACCATATAAAGCCAGGTACAGAGGCACACATCTGTAATTGCTGTGTTCTTATGGGGGAAGGAAAGTCAAAGGAAATTTTGTTTCACAAAGTGGAAGGTGAGAACAAACAACAGAACTTGTCTTCCTCTCTCCACATGCACACCATGTCATATGTGTGATTGTATCACAAATAGAAATATGTACACAAGCAAGCACACACAAACACACATGCACACTCATGAACATACATACACCTAAAGATTTGTAAATAAAAGCACTAATATAAAGTGTAAGAATCAGAAACAAATTTTTACTCTATACATCTTAAATTCTCATATATTAGAGAGTTGCCTGTGAGTTGGCCTTAAGGATAAGAATAAGTCTGAATCGTTGTAGATAAAGGGAGACCCAGACAAATGGTCATACAAATTACCAGGCCAAAACTCATTGTTCAAAACAAAACTAAAGGCCATAGTGGTAAGAAAGGGAATTGCAGGCAAGAAGTGAATAGCAGGTGTAGGACAGGGTTGGGGGTAAAAATAATCAGACTACATTTTATACACACATGAAATTTTCAAATGCCAAATATAACAGGAGTTGTTTTGTAAGAGAAATCTGAAAATGAAACAAGGACAAATGCTGTGGGACAATGGTCTGTATCCTGTCAATTCAATTATATTTTAAATAAACACCAATTGGCTAGTAGCCAGGCTGGAAGTGGAGGCAGGGCAAGGAGAACAGGAGAATTTTGGGAAGAGGACACATTCTACAGTTGTAATCTAGCCACAGAAGAAGCAAGATGTGACTGCCTTGCCGAATAAAGTACCAAGTCACATGGCTAACACAGACAAGAATAATGGGCTAATATAAGTTATAAGAGTTACTAGAAAGCCTGAGCTAATGGGACAATCAGTTTATAACTAATGTAACCTCTGTGTGATTTCTTGGGGATTTAACCACTGTAGGAACCGGGCAGGACAGAAAACTCTGACAACAGGCAAAGAGAAAAGAGTGGGATTTGTAATGAAAACTGGGCTGTCAATTAAAAGCAGTTTCAGATGGAGATTGCTAAGGCTGGAAAGTGAATATGATTGTAATTTTTATCTGAAAGATGTCTGTTCCTAGCAAAATATGATGATCCAGCACAAAGTCAATAACTTAAAAAAGGACTAGGAAACTAAAATAAAAGGTGACAGAGAAACAACAAAATCAGAAAGAAATTTATAAATCAAAACTAGTCATGCTGCTGAATATTGTTAATTCCAACACTTGGAAGCTAAAGAATGAAGATCACAAACTGCAGGTAGGCTTGGCCTACACTGGTTCATTCTGTATCAAAAGATAATAAGTAAAAATAAAACAATAACTAACAAAATTTCATAAATAAATAAAAGTGTAATTCTTCTAATCAAGATTGAAAGAAAAAATTAATACAACTGGGATTCAAAACCAAGTCATTTTAATAGATTCTATAGGCATAATGTAGGGAATAAGACCATCATAAACAAACTGACATTATACCTTAAAAATAGATAATAATAGATTTTTTTAAAAAACAGTACACATCTGCTAATATTAAAAAAATAATACAAAATAAAAATCAGGACAGCTGTCATGCATAACTTCAATACTAACATTCAGGAGGTAGAGACAAGTAGATCTCTGAGTGTGAGGTCAGCTCGTTCTATTGAGTGAGTTCTAGGACAATCAGTGCTACACAGAGAAATCTTGTCTTGAAAAAAATACAATATAAAATAAACAAAACAAAAGTGTACATCTGAACATGACAAACTTTTACCTCTGAAGATATACAGAGATCATATTTGTTTAAAAACACAAATTCACTCTCCTATTGCTTTTGTGCCTTTTATTAAATCAAAGACATTATAGTCATATTATTTAATCTTGGAAAGTTAGCATAGGTAGTGGCAGCATTCATTGTGACATTTTCATGGATAGGTATATATGTATAGTTTGACATTGTTCTTACTCATGCTTCCCACCTCTAACCCCAGTTCCCTTTTGCATACACCCTTCTTCACTTCAAATAATCCTCCATCTACTGATTGTTTTACTTAATTCTTTATAAAAGAAGAAAAATCATATCAGCAACCCTGTACAAAATGTTTTTGTGAAAAACAAAATGAGAATGTCATCACACTCCCTGTACTTCAGTAGCATACAGGCTGCAGAGATGGCTCAATGGAAAAAATGTAGATATGAGTTAGGACCTCTCGCAACAAATATATTCCAGGAAGGCAGTGCTAGCAGTTTATAATTCTTGTACTCAGGGCAAAGACAGAGCATCATGAATTGATCAGTAGATCACCCAGAACTGCAGGTTCAGTGAGAGACCATACCTCAAAAAATATAGTGGAGTGAGCCAGCAGGTAAGTTTCCTGCATGTAAGCTGCTCCAATACCCACACCAAATTGTTTTGACCCTGTAAGTTGCAAGTTTCACTCTGCCCCCAAACCCACCTATCCCCTGTGACCTCAAACTCTGAAGCACAAGCTATGCTGCACAGAAAGGACCAGGAGAGCTGGCCAAGAGATATCTCGGTGACCCCCTGAGACACATTGAGTGACTGCACAGAGCAGACTAAGAGCAGTTTTCTAAGACATAGTCAGCAACTTAAAAGACTGTACCAAGAGGCAAAGACACTGTCAGCACCAATTGAAGAAATTAAGGGTAGGTGCCAATGCAAGAATTAATTCAACAACCTGAAAAGCAACATGCTAACATCAGAACTCAGTGGTCATACAATAGGAAGCCTTGATCATTCTAACTCAGAAGCAGCAGAAGAGAATAATTTTAAATATAACTTTATGAGGATTATAGAGAGGAAATAAAATTTCTCTTAAAGAAATTAATTAAACAGCAAACTAAAATTTGGAAGAAAACAATAAAT
>JAQHUG010000534.1:330854-344241 GCA_028555095.1 Dicrostonyx torquatus | reverse complement strand
TAGAGAAACCAATGATAATGACACTGGGATTTGTCTCTACTGCATGTACTGGCTTTTTGGGATCCTAATCTATTTGGATGCATACCTTCCTAAGCCTGGATGGAGGGGGCTGTCTTGGACTTCCCACAGGGCAGGGTACCCTCCCCTACTTTAGGACTGGAGGTAGGCGAAGGAGAGTTGGGGAGAGCGAGGGAAATGGTAGGAGGGGAGGAAATGGCAAGTTTGAATGGTATCATTTATAAAGCAATAAAAAATAAAACCACTAAAACACATGATAGTTATTTTTTACCAGAAAAAAAATAGATTACACAATCAGTTTAAGGGTAGAACTCTGGATTTATCATTGGCTCTGTCATGATTAGAGGCCAAAAAGACAGAAAATTTTTGACCTCTGGTCCTTGACCTGGTTTGTTATGTTTCTTCTCACTTGACACAGCTACTTAGAAACTATATGTGAGAATGTGTTCCAAACTCTATTGCAGACACATTGGATAGTAAGGCACACTAACTCTATTAAACTTCTTTCCAAAATCTCACCTTTCATCTCTGAGGTTTCTCAGAGAAAGTGAATGGAAGACTTTGATCCTAGGTAGCACTAATGGCCATTAATTTTATGTGTTTCTAGCCTTCCTCACTCCAGAGGTAAAAAAGCTAGCAACATTCTGAGGAACCTATTTATACTGTCCTATCAGTCTGTGTCATTTATCAGTTAACAAGTCATGAAGGAATACATATGATTTTTATTTGAAGATCTTATACCCCAGATAGGTGAAAAGAAATCAGAGGTCAAAAGCAGGGAAACTAAAAGTCAAGCAACCAAAAGAAACGTTCAGGAGAGAGATCTAGTTGGGAATGACTAACAGGTCCATGTAGAAAGTCATATGGAAAGACTACAGTGGGGAAATGAAAAGAAAGTTCGGTATTCCATTTCTTTTGGTAAGAGACTACACATAATTCCAGGAAATTCCAAGAAAGATTAAAACTTCTTGACTTTTATTAACACAGCAGTGGTTCTCAACTTTCCTAATCCTGTGACCCTTTATTTAATACTGTTCCTCATCTTGTGGTGACCTTCAGTCATACATTTATTTTCAAGGGTACTTTGCAACTCTATTTTTGTTATTGTTATTAATCATAATGCAAATATCTGTATTTTCCAATGGTCCTAGGCAACCTGTGTAAAAGGATCATGTAAGCCCCAAACCCTAACCCACAGGTTAGGAACCCCTAATTCACAAGATTATAGTCTTAAATTTTATGAGGGAGAATAAGAAGTGTATAAATGAATTTAAACTAGATAAAGAACATAAAATAAAACATTAGTTGTATATTTACATGTACACATTTTTTAAAAAGCAATTAAAATGGTGATTTCTGAAGAAAATATATTTGTGTAGTGAAGAGGGAGAGGCAAGGAGTTTATCACAATATCTACTACTACAAGACTGGGTGTGTGCGTGTATGTGTGTGTGTGTGTGTATACACTCAACTACATACATAAACATGATGAACCTAAATGATTATTATCCATCTGGATACAAAGGTGTGCCTTTAATACCATTTTGCTTCCCACTTTTAGACCTGTATTTAATATTTTAGAGGAGATATTCAGTACAACATTAGAACTTGGACTATATCCTAAATGGTTTTACTAACATTTAAAATTGTAGACTACTGTAAGTTTTCTGATCATGTCAGGCTAAACTGAGGAAGTACACTTAGTGTACTGTATATAAAATGTATTTTCAAGTTAAATATTCTAAACTTATGATGGATATACTGGAATTTAATTATAAAGCAAATGGAGAAATATCTGTAATATATGTGTAGACATAAAGGCAACTTGTATGTGTGCATGTGTTTGCATGTGTACAAGTGTTTCTGTATGTATGTGCACATGTATCTGCCACCTTTACAAACAGTGGAGCAGTGAGTGAGAGAAACAAGAATGTAGGAAGAGAGAGCTGCTTGTTGGTTCCCGCTGCCCAGAACTGAAATAATCACGCAGAAAACTGTAGTAATTAAATCAATGCTTGGCCAATTATCTCTAGCTCCTTATTTTCTAAGCTGTTATATCTTAATTTAAATCATTTCTAGTAATCTATATATTGCCATGAGGCTGTGGCTTACCAGGTAAGTTACGGCGTTGGTGTCCAGCAGGGCTACATTGCTTCTCTCTGACTCTGACTTCTTTCTTCCATCATTCCATCCAGTCCTCCCCGCCTAGCTCTGCTCCGCCCTGCCCTTCTCTGTTATAGGCTCAAAGCAGTTCTTTATTCACTATGGTAATCACAGCATACAGAGCAAAATCCCACTTCACAAGAAGTCACTTCAGCACACGACTCAGTAGCAAATGTTAGTCAAAATTCAACAGTCTGACTCCAAATGTTTTATTTTAGATATTTAAACAAAAAATCTTGTAAAAACCATTCTTTGTGATGATTATCTCAAACCACTTTGCACAATAAACCATACTTGAATCCCTTTGAGGAACAAAAGTAAACTAAAAATAGAGAAGACATGACTACATTGGAACTCTTTGTAAAATACCTATGACACCTTCCATAAAGACAAGTTGTGTATATTGAATGAAGAAAAATAGTTCATAAGTAGGTTTGGAAGAATAATCTGATTCTGGAAATTCTCCAGTTAGACACACTGCAAATGTGACCAGGCTAAAAGTCAACACTAGTTCCAGCCTTCTGAACAGAAAATAGGTTTCACATTCCTTTCCATGAAAGAATAAGCCTGTGTTTTTAATATTCTTGGTTTGCCTACTGCATTTCTGTGAATCCAAAGACCTCTCTGGCACCTACCCAAATGTGAGAAGCCAAACCGAGTTGTCTCCTCAACCCCAAAACATATCAAATTTGCTGTATTGAGATGAATAAAATGATTTTAAAAGTCAAAACAATAATTGAAATAATAGTTATGAGGCGATGTGAGGCGCAGTTGATCCATGTTCTTTGCTCATTGTTCGTCCAATATTTTACAGTTGTACATATTTGAATAATATCTCTCACTTGCCTATAAACTTATTTTTGCTTACCTGCCCTTTATTTACATTGGCAACTTTTCAAATTATCTCTGTCTTCCTATACATTTTAAAATTATATTCTCACACTTTAGCGTATTAAACTACTGAAAAAATTGTCAGACTCCAAAATCTGGCACACTTAGTGGCACTTATTTATATAATATTTTAAGAAATTTTTTTAGTGTTGAATATTCTCATACATGACTGTGCTGATTAGATATATTATCAAATTGATACAACCTAGAGTTATTTTGGAAGAAGGAACCTTAATTGAATTGGAGCTGCCCGAGTGGGACTGACTTGTAGCTGTGTCTGTGAGAGACTGTCTTGACTGATAATATGTTAGACCACAGCTCTTTCTGAGTAACACCATCTCCAGGTAGAGGGACCTAGGATGAATTAGATGGTTAGGTAACTATGGCCCGGTGAGTGAGCCAGCAAGCTTTGTTTCTTCCTGGTTTGGGCTTTACTTACTGCTTGAGCTCCTACCCTGCCTTACTTTGGTATTGAAGTGCGACCTGGAAGTGTAAGCTTCAACAAGCCTTGTCCTCCCCAATTTTGCTTTTGGACAGAGTGCTCCATCCCAGCAATGGGAAAACAAGATGGACCATGTTATGTAATGAGTTTTAGTCATCTCTATCCTCTATTCTTCTCTTTCATCCTGTTCCCCACCACTGCAGACTTCAAATTAAAATAATAGAAACTGAGGGTTTGTGTGCAATTCAGAAGCTTCACTTAAAGGAGCTGAAAAAAATCAAAGGTCAATTCAAATGAAATTTCTAGGAGCCATTTCCATTTGGTCCTGACCCAGGATGGCTCCTAGAAATCTGAGGGTTCCATATCTCCCTATGGCAGCATGGGATAGAAGTAGTAGTCACTGAAGGAGCTGAGGGTCTTTTTATCGCTGTTTTAAAAATTCTTCAACCTATTCCTGTAGGTTTGTTTTCTTAAGAAAAGTTAAAAAAAGAAAAACAAAAATTTAAGTCAAATGGAATTTTAAAACTAATGGTCATTTAAAGAAATATTCCTAACTTTATCAAAATTCCCATAATAACAAACAATCACAGAAACTTAGGGCTACTCTGATCAACTTAGACTTGGGCAATTCAATTTCTTGGTGTCAGCTTCTCAGAGTCACTTAGACTCAGGTACCAGTTAAAGCTGAATGAATCTCCTTATACATCTTCTTTATCTTAATATAAGATCTTTCATTTTACAAATTTCAAGCAAAGTTAGCTCTCTAAAACAAGGCTATACCTTAATAATTACCAATAGAGAAGAAAATAAAAGAATGAAACATCAACATCAAATATACTTTCAAAATAAGACACTTGGCTTATATCTAAAATACAGACACTGAAGCCTCCAATTTACACATATTTTCTCTTCAGTGAAGCTTTGGTTTTTTGTTTGTTGTTTGCTTCTTTCCCAGTAAGGATTACTTGTATATAAGGTGAAAGTCAGATTGTAGAAATAAATACCTGTTTGTAGGCTGAGTCTAACGATGACAGCTCCTCAGAAACGGCAACTAAAAACAGGAATAGTCATTTTCACATCTCATGAGAGTAATAAAACGCATTTCCCAGGGTTTTTTAGTTCCTGTATCCTCAATGCAGTCAACACAGGTATGAAGAGACTGTGAGCATCCCATTGTTAAGCAAAAACAGTGGGGAAAATAGCAACATTTGATGTGTTTTGTGTCTCACAGAGTAAAAGGCGGTTAAAATATGGCATTCCTGTCACCAACAAGGCATGAACAGGAAAAATTAAATGCCTCACTTAATGATTACAACTTTAAAAAATGAGAAAAAAAGAAACATTATGTGTTTTATGTCTTTACCCTGAGTTTGAACTCAGCCTGGTATGCTAATTGGGAATTATTACATCATTAAGAGTCCAAAATTATAAAATCGAGATGAGGTCAGAAATGGTCACAAAGGCACATGCACAGTCTTATTGATTACCTATGGTATGCAATGATCTATGCTTACTGCTCTCCTTAAGTTATGACTTATCTCTGATCCATTTTCAACCGATTTCAAATGTCAACATGTCAAATGGTTCAACCAATAAGACCAGCAATTTTCTGCTCTATAAGCAGAGCAAAGTAACCTAAAGGACAGAGATTCCAACAAGGTCACTTAATCTGTACTCCTGAAAACAAAGTATTCTATTAAACCAACAGACTCATCCTTCTAAAAAATAAGAAAAATACAGACTTGCTAATAGCATAAATGTTCTTGGAGTGTCACCAATTACTTCTCTCCAATTTCACGTGCTCATGGCTGGTTAAACTGCTTCCCAAGTACACATAGAATTTTATTTGTCCTTCATTACTACATGGCTAAATGTTTAGGTCACTTCTAGGTACATAAGGAGAATTTCACACAGAGACAGAGAAGGCATGCAGAAATGCATGTAACAAGGTATATGTCCCTACTCTAGTTCTGTAGTTTGAATAAGAATTGACAGAAGGCTGTTCTCGCCTCTCAGACACACAGTTGTCAGCTGCTGAGCATGGAGAAGAAATAAATGAGAGGTTTGAATTTATGGGTAATCTGTGAGACCACAGTTAGACAGAACTTGGGAATAGTTAAAGAATGCAGCTCTTTGCTTAAGAGTATCCACTGCTCTACAGAAGATTCAAAACTGTACCCAGTACCAACTTCCAGTAGTTCACAACTGCTTGTAATTAGTGCTTCATGGAGATCAGATAGCTTTAGCCTCTATAGATGCCTGCACTGACACATCATAAACACACACACACACACACACTAATATAAACATACACAAGCACACACAAACACACACATTAATATAAACATATACAAGCACACATTTATACACATAATTTAAAATGAATTGTAACTTTAAAAAGGTGTTCTGCAGAGTTACAACCTATCTTCCCATGACCACTAGTATGCTACTTTTGCTCTCATGACTCCTGCATCATCTGGCTAAAATTTCTTGGTATTCAAGAGTCTACTCTATAGTAGTTTCCAAAAATTACACTGAACCTTATTGTACTCAAATGTTACTTCTCATTTTTTATATTCAAAATTAAATGTAAGAGCACATTAATTCAAGAACACAGCAGTGATTAATATTCAGAGTTTCCCAGGTGATAAAATGAAGTATTTATATGTTATAAGCACATCACAGACAAAAAATAAAAATGAAGTTATTCCCCTATTAAAACAGGTTTTCACTTTATAATATGTAATGCTAATAAGAACAGATTCAATAAATTCAAGGTCCACATTACATCACCTCTAAACCTTACAATAGTGAAGCTGCATAGTTGATGTTCAAACTTGGTAAATTAAGACACAGAGTTAAGTAACAGGTTTGACTCAGATTCCATTAAGTAACCTATTTGTCACAATCTGGAAGGCTCTAAATTAAGGTTCACTAAAATTTACCCAGTATGTTATGGAGTACAGTAAAGAACTTAGAAAGTATATTAGACTGACTAACTGTTGTAGTAAGGCAACTTGCTTGTTCTTGTCTGCTAAGCTCCGAAATAACCACACAGAAGCTATATTATTTAAATCACTGCTTGGCCCATTAGCTCTAGCTTCTTATTTGCTAACTCTTACATCTTAATTTAAGATCTCCATTAAGATGTGCATCACCATAAGATCGTGGCCTACCAGCAAAGTTTCAGCACATCTGTCTCTGGCAGCAGCTCCAGCTCCGTGGCTTCTCCCTGACTCTGCCCTCTTTGTCCCAGCATTCAGCCTAGCTTTCTCCACATAACTAAGTTCTAGCTTGCTATAGGTCCAAATCAGTTTCTTTATTCATTAGTGGTAATCACAGCACACAGAGGGAAAACCCACATCAACTAACCTATAATTCAGTAACCTAACAGTAGGGGCATTTCTGCAGTGCTAGTAGGAAAGACATGCATGGACCTAAGGAGACAGATAAGATTATATGAAAAAGTCCTTCCAGGTGCCTAAAGGTCTGTCAAGTAGTCCCAATTAGGAACCTCACTGGAGCTGTAGTTTAGGAACTACTTGTTGTGGCTGGCGGTTGAAGGAGATGGATCTACTCATCAATATTGTTCCATGAAACTTTGTATCTACTCTTGCAGTCAGTTTCCAGCTTACTTCTCAAAGCACTTTAGAGCATCTCACAAGTTTTAGTTTAAATAATACAGAAGACACCATAGTTCTTGTCAGTATTGTTTATTCAGCTCTTCAAAAGGGAGTATTGAAACAAATACTACCAAGATTCTCTTAATTTTACTTTGGCAGAAGAAATGATTATCTGAAAGGAACTTGACTAGAATTCTTTATTATTGAAGAAAACCTACCCATACAGGATCTGTAAGATATGAAACATGGAAAAAAACAGCCTTTAGATTTAGCAGACCAAAGAAATAATAAGTATTTAATATTTAAACTGAGTACTCAACACCACTTCTTATTTCATTTCTATTCCTTAAAATAAACTTGAAATTGAACACAATCTCATTGATTTAATTGGTCAATTTTGGAGGGACAAGAATAATCTTTATCAAATAAAAAATGCTATGAAGCTGATGAGATTACCTCTCACAATGAGCTCAGAAGATTGTTTCTTAAATTACTCATTAAAACCAACATGTCCATCACTCCAAAGATACAAGACAGTTGCTTGCAGCTAAAAATTGTGATATATTAAAAAGTGATTCGCTGGATAATTTGAATATTAATGTGATATTCTCACAGTCATACATTATCTAGTTGAAACTGTTGGGAGAAAAGCCAAAATAACACTTTTCCAAGCCATTCACATAGAGTCTCAATAATCTGAGAACCCCATAAAATCAGGACTTGAATAAAGATAGCAATATTATTTATTCACACAGGTAATAGCTGACTGAATATCAGCTTTTGCTTCTAAACTATATGAAAATGGCAGGGAATGCAAAACCACTCAGACATTGCCCAAGTTAAATCAAATTATCACTTACTACATTACTATTTTTTTTAAAAAAATTAGATTGCTCTTGTGACACATGTACACTGGCAAACATGTCTTCAACAATAGCACAATTTGATAACTCCCTATAATCAATGTGTTTTGGTACTGCTCTCGCCAGAAGAGTAATCAGTCATCTTTCCTAATTTTGACATTTAGAGAAAATGTTAAAATAAAACGAATGTGATAGCATGAATAGGGAAAAGATGATCCAAAAATGTTTTAATAAAATTGCCCAATAAATGACTGCTGATACTAACTATACTGTGCAACTTCTGTCACACACACATATTTGCATATGTGTAAAATAATGTATATACACATATGCATATACACAAAAAAATCATGTTAGTAATGTTAAATGAAAATCTCTGTGGGAAAAAACTAATAGACATAATAATGTGTGTTTAATTTATGTCATCCCTAAGGAAAAAAATAAAAGTACAAAACCACTGTTAGTGTAATTTTTCTTCAAAAAATACTGTACTTGGTATGGAAGTTCATAATTGAGATCTTGAAATGATTAATAAAAGTCACTAAAAATTGTAGACTTGAAGGAAAATAATAAAACAAAATTAGATATGCAAAGTAAGGGGGAAAGTCACTTGCAATTTCAGCTCCAGGTTGTGAAGAAAGAAAAGAAAATAATCTATGCAAGTTGTCCCAATAAGGATGTTTGTGTGTCTATAAAATATATCTTTGTAATTACATAAATTCTCTCATTAAGAAAGCCATCAAGTAGTGTAGTGAACTGATTTGTATCAAGGGTACTGAGGGGCAGGGAGAGTACTTGCGGATCATCGAGAAGCTAAATTGATGTGGGGCAAATAGAGCACATAAATACCATGCAGCTGAAGACGTACATTCTGCATATAAGTTCCTGGCTTTGGATTACTATGAATGTTTTTATTAGTCAATTAATTGATTTTAACTTTTATTCTCTCAACAGTACCTCGCTATCCTGACTAATTCCACAGTCTCATTTTCTGTAACAAAATCTATTTTAACTTAGAATTTACCAAGAGCTACTTTCATTAAGGTCTGATATATTATACATGGACTACAGCATTATTTATTACCTTTAACTTTTCCAGTAAAACATAATAGTTATAGCAGTCTTTATTACCTTGTAATTTAGACATTTCCAGTAAATTACGAGGGATTAATTCTAGTTGCATGTAGCTGGATGCAAGTAACTTCATTCATGTTCCCTTTATCACGTGCTTTAAAATTTCATTATCAATTTTCTGACTATATGTTCATAGTCTGAAGACTCAAATAACAATAAAGAAATGAAGAAAGAATGAAATAAAAAAATGAAAGAAAGAAAGAAAGGAAGAAAGAAAGAGAGAAAAAGTGGGAAGAAGGGGGGGAACAAGGGATGGAGGGAAAAAGGGAAGGAAAAAGGTACAGCTTGCAGTTTGACAGTTTTTTAGTTGTGAAACAGGAATGGCAGAGCATAGATAACGGTAAAATTACAAAGAAAGCGACAACAGAGTGATGCTTCCTGTTTGTTATCTCTAAAACAAGCTAGAAATACATGAACAATAACCAAACCGAATCTGTCCTTCTAGATTATTTTTCTGTAAGATTTGTGGTATATGAGGGTTGAACACATATGAATATTAAGGATTCACATAGGCATTCCCTTTCAATCATGTTCTGTGAGGACAATGACTGCTCTTGTCTCTCCCCATGGCCTGTTAATCAGTGTAGCTTTTGTGCTTTTGTGTCATTCCCAGATGAAGACAGAGGAAACTGAGAGCAAAGGCTAAGAAACTTTATCATGAGTCAAAGTTGCTTTATGGGAGGTTTTGGAGGTTGCATTTGTCCTCGTGGTATAAAAATCAGTCGACATAAAATCCTTGTCAACTTTATTGAATTCCTTCATATGAACTCAACCTCCTCTTCTGGTATATGCTTATTGAGCACTAGTTATGGTATATTACACTCAGTGTATACTCTACAAGAGAGATCAACATACACATGATAAACCTAGGATAGATCTTAGAATTTTCCAGGGCAATAGTTCTCAGCATGTGTTATAATTATGAGTGGTGAATGCTTGGAACTGGAAATTAAAAAGGAACACATTCTTCCTCATTTCCATTGAGTACCAAAGATGATGTTTTCTTCTATTTAGATGTGCAAATGGTTTTAATCAGATGAATAAAGAGATTTATCATTTAAACAAATTTCTTTGATTTGGTAAAAAAATTGATTATTTGTAATGTAAACATATCTGATAAAAACTTTGGGACACATACAATAAATTTAGGAAACAAATTGTATTAAAACTTCTTGGGTGGCTTGATGAACTGAGATTTCTGATTTAATGTGAACATGATATATGCCCTAATGTACTGTGGTTATGCTTGATAATTTATTGTAGCATTGAGTTAGAATGCTGTCTTTGGCAAATTTAAACATTTCATGAGAAAACTTACATGTCAGTAAGGAAGGGAATAGGATCCAGAAGTGAAATCATTTCCAGATCTTTGTTTTTAAAACAAAGATAATAAGAAGAATCAGCACAAAGGTTTACATAATAATAAAGAAAGTAATCATAGTGGCTAGTATTTAGTTTTTATATAACAGACACATTGTAGGAGTATTATTTTTAAATTCTTTAAGCATTTTAATAAAGAAAAGTTAATTCTAAACAGAAACATTTCTAAGTATCCTAAGAAATTACTTCAAAATAAAGCAATGGAAATTTCATGTACAAGTACATCACTGTTTAACTGAAAAAAGGAGACAGAGTTCATGGAAGATTCTCTGTGTAAATACACACAGCTCTAAGCACATCCCCTTACATTTCATGATTGTAATTGGGATTCACACACCAGCAAATCACTATATCTGCCTATTCAAGATGAGTATAGATTTTTGTAAAATAAAATTAGGAAGTATATTCAAGAGAAATCTTTTATAAGTAAATAGAGGTGTGAAAAACTGGAATTGAAAAGGTAAAAGTGGTGGTCATTCTAGGCTCAGGGTACAGGTTTCACTTTTAGTCACCATTTCAACCAAACTCTTTCCAAATCCCAAATACAGAGGAACTGCACAATTAGACAGATGTGGGAGAGCACGACTTCATCAGGAGGTGATATAAGCCTCATGATGAGAGCAATCTCCCTAGGGATTTAAGGTCACAGAAGAGTTGAGGCCGCCATCTGCATTGCTTTAGTGGGACTCCAACCAGCAACAATAGCTGTGGTAATTAATAACAGTTAATTACATACTTCAGCATAGTGCTGAAGAAGCAAAACTGTATAGAATTATAGAAGTCTAAAGTTACAAAGAGGGCCAGGAGAAATGTTCCAGTGAAGGCTTTCTGATGAAGAAGCTAATGTTATTTTTCTAAGAACACACAAGATAGCAAAGTCAAATATAGCTCATGTTTTATATGCTTTAAGTTTGTCATATTTCTCATACTTGATCTTTTATTTGCAAATAATACTTTTTGTGTCAAAAGAAGTTCAATGAAAAACTAAGCAAAAACAATCTAAATTTATATATCAACTAAGCATTTTATTAATTCATTCTCCAAATACATGCTTCATTGAGTACATACAAAGCATAAATTTAGACTGATCTGGAAAATCCAAAAATAATCAAAAATGAAATATAGGATAGACTATGCTTATTATACACAAAGGATTTTCTATTTTGATTGGTGGTTCAAAGCATGAATCCTTTCTATTCTTTTTTTGTTTATCATATCTCATTTCTTCTTCTCTTTTCATGCCTTTGAAATTCCGAGGTGATAGAGATATATAGTATGACAAAAAATAGAGTAAGGGTTACTATTGAGTTAAGTGATACAAACTTTGGGAACAAAAGGAATATCATCTGCCTATTTTCTACCAATCTACAGCTGATATACAACATATATCATATATAGTATATATTTATAAAAGGTTTTAAAAAGAAAAATTTACTCTAACATTTTAACAGGATTATATGGTCAACCCATTTTCTATAGAGTGATGTGGGAGTCCCCTCTGTGTTCTATGATTACCATTGCTGAAGAAAGAAACTGCCGTGGCCTGTTGATAGGGCAGAGGTTAGATAGGCAGGGAGGATGAAACTGATTGCTGTGAGAAAGAAGGACAGAGGCAGGAAACATATGAAGCCGCCAGAGATAGATGTGCTGAAATTTTGCTGGTAAGCCACTGCCACATGCTGACATAGAGATTAAGGGAGATGGGTTAAATTAAGATGTAAGATGTAGCCAATAAGAAGTTAGAGCTAATGGGCCAAGCAGTGATTTAAATAACACAGTTTCTGTGTGGTTCTTTTGGGGCTAAGCGGCTGGGAACAAATGGGCAGCCTTCCTGTTACAATAGGGTAAATGCTCTACATTAAAGTATGAAACATTTAATGACTTTTTTGAAAATTATATGTTTGAGCACATATAAGAAATTTTATCTTATTCCCTTCTCCAATATATCTACATTAAGAGGAGCATTCTAATGGAGTAGGAGGGTCTTCTGTATTTCTGTGCTTTGATTGGTTAAATAAAGACTCCGCCTGGCTTGTAAGATAGGTCAGCCCTTAGGTGGGCTGAATAGACAGAACAGAAGTTCTGGAAAGAGAGAAGGAAGTGAGCTAGACGCCATGAGCTGCCGCGGCAGAAGGATGTATCTTTGAACAGTCCGGTAAGATCACCACCTCGTGGTGACATACAGACTTTTATAATGGGTTAGTTTAGATGTGAGACATAGCCAAGAAAAGGCCAGTGATAATGGGCAAGGCAGTATTTAAATGAATACAGTCTCATGTGGTTATTTTGAGCAAGCAACCAGCGGCTGAGCAGGCCAGCGGCTGGGGGCTGGAAGCTGGGTGCTGGGAACACAACGTGCACCTCTCCACCTAATTACAACAGTATGGCACCCACGTGGCCAGTTAAATCCACTTAAAAAACCTGAGGAGGCTTTAAAAGGAATTCTAGATAAAGTTTAGCACAGCTGGCGGCTTGCCATAGCTCCTTTAAAAGACTTCCTGACTCAGCAAAGCAAAAGTGCGGAGGCAGTTTTAAAACCGGGCTTTCTGTCTGTGCAGCCAGCTCAAACTCTGGCTATAAAGCGTTTCAGTGGCTTTTGTGGGACTGGATGTTTGCATGCCTGCTAGGTAGCTGAGACCATGCTGTACCAGGGCAGACGGCGGGATCAGGCTTAATCAGGAGGGAGAGCAAGGTGGATTTCTGCAGCCATACATGGAGGTGTTTCCAGGCTGCGCATTGCTCTGCATAGCAGATTCAGCTGTAATTCAGATAAAAAGCTCATTCTCTAGGTTGGAGTGCTGAGTTTGGCTCCTGCCTGGAAGGAGGGCATTGCACACTGTGACTCAGAGGCCCAAACAGCCCTGCCATGCTGT
>JAQHUG010000534.1:294873-327721 GCA_028555095.1 Dicrostonyx torquatus | reverse complement strand
GGTATGTACTCACTCATTAGTAGACCCTAGCCATTAACAAAGGACATTAAGCTTATAGCTCACAAGCCTAGAGAAACCAAATAGAAAGGTGAACCCAAGAAAAACATATATAGATTCTTCTGGAAATTGGAAGCAAACAAGATTGCCAAGCAAATAGGAAGCAAGGGAGTAGGGTTGAAAAGACATTTTGAAAACGTAAGTTTGTCCATTCCTCTGCTTGATGCATCATCAATCAAAACATATGTTCAATCAACTTCTCAGTGATTCCAGAATTATAAAGTTCGAAATGTGTAATAGAAAGGCACTTACCACATAACACCTTTCATTTAAATGTACATATATATATGCATATATATAATTATGTAGACTCTTTAAAATTCTATTTTCTACATACTTTTTCAATAGCTAGTGTATAGAACATAGTAATCTAAATCAGCATACACAAAGTATTTAATATAACTACAGGCATTTTCAGACTGCATACATTTTTTAAAATCACTAGTGTTTGTAAACTCACAACAAGAAACACAATAAAACTCATACGTCTGTTAGGGCTCTGAACAGCACAAAACATTCCCTGGTAGGTCATACACTTAAAATTAAGGCTAATCAAAATGTCAGGTGTGTGTGTGTGTGTGTGTGTGTGTCTGCATGTTTATGTAAGTATTTAATACATATGTATATATTTGTATACATATATTTTATGTTTTTGACCTTTATGTGGAAAGACTATATTGTATGTGTATTCTCAGAGACCAGAGGAAGGGACTGGGATCATGCTGGACAACTCTTTGCCATAGTCCCTTGACATAGTGCCTCTCCCTAAACCAGGAACTTACCATTTAATTTGATTGTTTGATCTGGATGTCCTCAAGACTGTCTCTGAACCCTGCAGTGGTGGGGTTACAGGCAAAGCATGTGGCTCCTTCTAACCTTGTTTGTGTGTGCAAGAGACTGAGATTCATATTATCATGCTTGTACAGCAAAAATTATTGCTCAATGATTGGTTGATCTAGTTTATATAAAATACTTTATGACATTGAAATGATTATATTATAGTAAAACATGTTTTAAATAAACGCTGATTGGCCAGGCAGGAAGTATAGGCCTGAAAACCAGACAGGAAGTAGAGGTGGAGCAAGGAGAACAGGAGAAATTGGGAAGCAGGAAGCTTTCCTGCGCAGATCTCCAAGGAAGCAGCATGTGTCCCTGTCCCAGCTGAGAAAAGGTACCGGCCATGTGCCTGGCATGGATGGGAACAATGGGTTTAATATAACTTATGGGAGCTAGTAAGAAGCCTGAGCTTTATTTAACCAAGGTGGAACAATGAGGGTAGAGGGTCAGTGGGGGATCTTTTCCTTAAAGGGGTTTCCCCATACATTCTCCCTTTTCTATTTTGCATGCATACTTTTACTTTTATACTGTTCAACTGTCTTTTCTAACTTATTAATAGTTTCTTCTATCACAAAAATTTTAACAGTTATTTAAAAAGACAACTATTCACAACCACACACATTCTTTAAAATAATCTCCTAGAAACTTTCGACACATAATTTGAACTATTATTTTGAAAAATTGTTACAGTGAAAGCCAACTGCATTTTCTCCCTAATGCTCAGTGTGTATAATAATTTTATTTCTTTTTTAAGTGTAAAACTGATTCTCAAGGGGGTTTTGCTTAATGTTTCAACATCTGCTGTAGCTCAATCGCAATGGCATTTGAGTTTCATTTGCTTTCAAATTTGCTAAATTAAGCTGCCTTCTACAACGGCATCAACAATCCATTTTTTGTTAGTTTGTTTCATAAAACCAACTTTATAAAACTATCATGGCTCCTACAGTTTATTTCCAAAGATTTTTTTTCCTTGACGAACAATCCTGCGGCTCCACAATCAGTCCCAAAAGAAGTACAGGGTTTCAGAAAGTACAGAAACATTGATCAGGAATTTTCTGCTCTCTTACAGAAGCAACAGATAATCTTTATATCCTAGGGTCACAAATCATAGAATTATAAAATATCAAAAGCATAATATGCTACTCCTCTTTCTACCTTACAATAATTTGTAGCAAACTCCTAAGGCTCAGATTCATCCTGTGATGAGAGCTATTGACGTAATCAGTCCTCTAAACAGATGGCAGGAAGCATAATGACCTGACTTGTCACAGGCCTGACTAAGAGGCACAGCTGGCCTTTGATTTCTATGGTAACGTTCAGTTCAGGAAACACTCTTAACAATTAAGCTATTGCATGTGCCTAGCACCAGCTGAGCTAGACTAAACGTTCCAATCTATCTTTTATTTAATAACATGAACTTAAATATTATATAGGTGTCTTCTTATATGTTGAATTCTAGAATTCGTGAAGTTAATTATGAATGAACTCAAGAGATGGACTTGTATATTTCTGCTTTTCAAAGAATAATTAAGAGCTATTAAGTTTATATTTCTGCTGATCTTTGTTTTTCTGAATTTGAAGAATAAAGATAGTTTGTCCTACCTTCCTAATCACTCCTATAGTGTAATCCAATTCTTCGTGCACAGTAATTTTAAAAGATATGATGTTACTCTGACAATAGTTATCAATTATATTATAATTTAGAACTTTAAAGAATTGTTTTAGAAAATGTATTTCTTGTTTTTCTTATGAAAAGTTACAGAAAGTCATATTTTGATGACCACTTTTGATTTGAGTTAAATTATCTAAAAGTAGTATAGACATGATTAAACATTTATAATCATGGAACAGGTTTGTAAAAAGTATTGCATTTAAAATCTCTCTTTTTCAATTATCTAGCATATATTTATATAAATAGTGTGGAAATGTATGCACTTTTGAGAGCAAAACCCAAATAAAAATGCTATTTTTTGATAATGTTATGCTTTTGAAGTTGTTAATAATTGAAAAAGGGAAAAATATTTGGTTTAGAGTAGTAAATAAAATAATTTTGCTCTCTGGAATGAATATAAAAATGTACAAGACAAAATGTACACAGTATATCTGTTTACTTCATATATAACATTCAACTTATATTAAGTAAAATGCATATAATATCAGATGAGAGATTCCTAATTTTGCAAGGGGTAAATTTCTGTAAAACAAAAGGTTAAATCTAATTTATTTATGACCTTAAATCTCATTCAAGGTATTTTATTGCTTACGGTGCTGGTTTTCATAAGAGTGGTCCACATAGGATCATATATTTGAATGTTTTTCCCCCCAGTCGTTGCTCTTTTTAAGAAGGATGGACTTACAGGAAGAAGTGTGTAAAAAGGAGTAGGCTTTGAGCTTTCAAAAGCCCACACCATTCTCAGTCTATGTCTACCTGATGATTATGATCAGCATTTAAGTTCTCAGCTACTGATAAAGTACGATGCTGACCTGCCTGTGACCATGTTTTTTCATATAATGCCATCCACTAAACTCTGAAACTATAAGCAAGCCACAACTGAATGCTTTCTGTTACAACCTGCTTTGACCATTGTGTCTCTTCATAGCAATAGAACAGCAACTAGGATACTTGATTTGATAGTGTAATTTCTTTTTTTAATACAAATTGGCATAGTTTATTTTTTGACATAAGTTTGCATGGGTGAGAAACAGGTAGGACCTGGAAACTGTTGGGAAAGAAGGGCAAAGATGATCAAAACATGTTGTAGGAAACTCTCAAAGGACTAATAGGAAAGAGTATTATCAAAAGAGAAAAGGAAAATCAATTATATCTTAAAATAAAGAGAATGAATAATACAAAACAATTTATAATAGCATCAAAAAGAAAAAGTACTTCAAAATGAATTTTACATAAAAGCAAAAAAATTGCACACTGAATACTATTATATGCTTCTGAGTAAGAAAAATCTTTAGATGAATGACACCTCAAAGTTATCAATTGAGATGCACAGTTATTGCAAATATATCCAGGTAATCTACCCTAACTTGATTTATGGGTTAAATGAAATAGCAATGAAAATCCCAAACATATAAAATTATGCCATAAATACTTTTATTTTTCCCAGTAGCCACCAGTTGGGCTGAAATTGACTTTCCAAAAGTGATAAACAAATTCTTTTTTTTCTTTTTCTTTTTTTTTACTTCATGGCTAAGCATGGTTGACACATTAAAGTGGATAACAGAAAGAGTAAGTTGTCTTCACCTTTGCAAGTTAGTAGGGTAGGTAATTTTCTAAGGTGAGTAGATTGTTGGTTAGGTTCATAGGACTTTGGACTCATGCTCTTAAGTTGCCATATTGAGAACACACTCAGTGCGGTGTATATGCTAGGGAGCAGAATAGCATCAACATAGTAGGGTGAATTTCATCCCTCCTGGGAAGGAAGACTCAACATGCTTGACTCCATCTGTGTCTGTGTTCCCTCTCCCTACCAATAATATTTTATGCATGTACACATCCATTCTCCCTCCCCCTCACTTTTCTTCTATTATTAAAACTCACAGGTTTATGCTAATACTGTTAGAAACAGAGAATAATTTCGGTGTCGCACAAAGGTACATGTGAGCAAAGCAGAAGTAGCTGGACATTGCCATTCTTTCTTCAAAAATGCTACACCAGAACACAAACCTTGCTACCAAGCCTACATGGACAAGATAGTTTTCATCTTTTACTCTTGACATAGGTAATCACTATGTCTTGTCCTATTGGTGCATGCTCAACTCTACATAAGGGCTTATACTGTAACTTTTGAAGTGTTTCTAAAATGAAGACTGTCTAATAAATGACTTTCTGAAGCAGTTACTATAGTTTGCCACATCTTTAGTGGTTTAGCGTAGATTTGCATTCTGGAAAATTTATATTCTGAAGCAGGTTAGACAGGTGTTGGTAGGGATGTGTTCACTTCCTGGAGAAACTTGTGGAGAATGTTTTTTAGCACTGCTCATTTTCTAAAGTCTCTTCATTCCTTGCCTTTAATGATGTCTTCCCTACTCATCACATCACGTTAAACACTTGTCTTATCAATTAAAGGCTTCTGAAAGTTATGCTGGTCTTATGAGTATAGCCTATAGTTACCAAGTTTGAAAGTTTCCTAGCTCAACCAAAGTAACATGACCATTCAGGGTTTCCAAAAATAGCAAATCACTGGGAAATATTCACCTACCGAATACAGATGGCGTGCTGTACCTAGGAGGCTTTCATAAATCTACAACAGTATCTTTGTGTCATCTTTATGGTTGTCTAAGTAACATTCATGTTTATAGATATCTCCAGTCAGGTTTTTGATCATTTTAATTAAACCACAATTAATATGAATGGCAATGATTATTCTTGATAAGATGGGGCACAAATGCTTGGTTTTCCTTGATACATACATTCTTTTTATTAGGTATAGTTTATTTAGATTCTATCCTTATTAATTCTTAATTGTATAACTCTCTGTAAAGTTGAATCATCTTTTGTATTAATATTTTTGGTTTTGTTTTGTTTTCTATCTATGAATAATATTTTTTGATTTCTCCATCTCAAATATACTTTGGAAAACAGATGTGAAGGGGATTTTTTTCCTGTGTGCAAAATCTACTCAGAACTCTTTGTCTAAGAAAATCCACAAATAAAATTGAAGCATGCACTAAGTCTTTGGATAAATATACTACTGTTTGCTTCCCTAATTACTGTTGTTCACGGAAATGTATTGAGAGTTGTACTATCTATATTGTGACACTTGTACTATCAGCCTGTGATCATCCTGGCCTCAATAGAAAGAAATAGGAATACAAGAAATAGGAAAACAAGTTATGTGTTTAAGCACAAGAATATATTTAACAATTAATGTTTGAGACCACCTAATAGTTACATTGTTAATGGACATAAAGTTCTCCTGAATCTTCCAGATACATTCAAGTTACTTTTGAGTGTCTAATTCTTATTAGGTCTTCAAGAAAAGTAAACTATAAATCATAGTGATCATTATGAATTAGAATAAAAACAGATAAAGACAAATCAGTTCCACCAGGTCTAACTCTTAGGTCTCAGAAACCTATGACAAATGACTACCTAAGGTACCTATTATTAGCATTTCAAAGACATCGACCAGCTCTCCCAGCATCAGTTAGTCCCTGTGACTTTCCCCAGCACTAGTTAGCAACCCTCTCCCCTAAACCTCTCTCTCTCAGGGGCTTGGCTTCTACTTCCCACTCCCCAGTCTTTTACCCATATAACTCAGCCATTTTGGCTATGCTGCTCTCTTGGCCTTTTTGCTGGATTGGTTCTTATTCTGAAGGTCCTCTCTTGTTCTTCCTCCTCCTTCCTTCTCTTATGGTCTTTTTTAGTCCTGACCATATTCAGTCTGGACTCTTCTCTCTCCCTTCTGTCTCTCTTATACTTACAATCAGAATCTTCTCCATACTTTAGAAGTAGTCACATTCTTATTTAATTTCATATTTTCACTCACTGAGACAATAGTTTTATTTGCAAGATTTATTTAAATTAAGACGCATCTGCTAGGCAAAAGCTCATGCCTTTAATCCCAGAATTCCCAAGCAGAGGCAGGACTATCTCTGAATTTGAGGCAAGTCTGGCCTGGACTACAGAGTAGGTTCCCCGACAGTCAAGACTATGCAAATAAACCCTCTTTAAAAAAATGAAGAAGAAAGAAAGGGAAGACAAACAGAAACATAGACAGACAGAAAGAATTAAAGAGAGAAAGAAAGAAGGAAGGTATAAAATAAGGAAGGAAGGAAGGAAGGAAGGAAGGAAGGAAGGAAGGAAGGAAGGAAGGAAGGAAGGAAAGAAGAAAGAAAGGAAACAGTGAGGCGGGGTCGGGGAGACAAAACAGAAAGACCTAAGGTATTAATGAAGGGCACTTTCAAATGTGTATTTAAGTACTGAGAAAGAATTTAACTGAGGTTGTGGAAGAAACTCTCTGAACATCTAAACATGGGTGGTTCTATTTTATGCTCTGGAATCCCAGACCACACAGACGATTAAACAGGGTAGGGGGAATCATCTAAGTGACATCATTTCCCCATTCTTTGCTTCCTGTTTTGCAGAAATGAGAACAGCTAGACTTGAGTCCCTATCCCTTCCCTACCATAATAGAAATTTCTTTTGAATTCTGAAGCAAGATATCCCTTGACTCCCTGAAGTTGATTCTTATAAGAGGTTCAATCATAGCACTGGAAAATTAAGTAGGACATCTAGGGATTCCTGAACAATTGGTGTGATGTTCCTTGTTCTCCTTGGATTTCATACAGAAGCATACAAAGAAAGTCACAGTTATTTAATACACATAGCTTTAAAAAACTATCCAATTTTAAGTAATTAAACATATTTAGTCTAATACAAGACTTTGATACACTAATTTAAACAATAAAATTTTAATCAAGCAGACATATTTATTAGGCAGCACTTTCTAAGAATTAAAAAAGGTGTGTGTGTGTGTGTGTGTGTGTGTGTGTGTATGCATGTGCACTACTATACCAGGCACAAATTTCACATAATTCTGATAACTCTTCTGACTGTCCTCTTGATAAATATGTTTATTCAAAATATTTATTCTAATTCATGGTGGATAGAGTATTAAATATTTCATTTGGACAGCTTGCCATCTGAATAGCTTTTCCAAGGTAGGAAATTTGTAGTCAATGGGTGGATTGTGCTGGGTTATTTAGAACATTTCCAAACCCAGTAGTGAAAAAGGTACAGCTGGCTCTATAGTGTTTGTCTTCTATATGTAATTATTTTGGTCAATAATGAAGACTAATAGCCAGGGGGTGGAATAATTACCAAATGGTAAATCTCACTTGCTACAATACTAGGTTATAGAGTTGATAAAGTACAGCAATGAAAAATAAAATTGCTTACTAACACATTAGCCTAAGGGACTTCTAACTGTTATAGCTTGACTTCGGATTTCAAAGTTCATTGACTCACATAACTTTGAAGACAGGAATAAAAACTGTACAAGAAAAATTATTGTTAAAATGCCTATAGTGTTGTATTTCAATGGTTTATGTTTTGGTTATGTTTTGTACCCATGAAGTACAACTGTTTGTTTACTCTCTACAAAACACCAAGTCAATTTCTGAAAAGGTAGTGTACTTCTTTCTTAGAAGGGTGACTGGCTTTGTGTCAATATACGCCTCATTGTTAGGCATCATGATGAAAAAATAATATGATTCGAGAAGGGCAGAAAAGACTTTGTACTAGAGTGTGCATTTTTAAAAAGCAAGTGATAATAAAGTGATTGAAATCTACTGATAATCATCCATTTTACATGGTAAGAGAGGGCTCATTCTATGAACTCCTTCAAGAGAAGACATCCTCAATCCCCCGAGGGAAACCACTTCAGGTCATTGACACTTTGGTGTTACATATTTTTCTGTTCTTATCTCATATGCATGGCAGGGTACCCTGCATCATCAGAATCTAAGTGCAGGCTGAGGAACAACAACAAAATAGAAGGAATCCTGAGAGATTAAAATGCACCCTCCTGGAAATAGGATGAGAAAATGGAAAAAAATGTTTGCTTAAAAATGTATTTCATCAAAGATCATTGAGCTCTATCCAGTGATCTCCTTTGCCTACGTCTGTTCTTCTCAAGTGTGGGTAGCAGCTTTTCTGCTGTTTCACATAATCCTACTCCTAGAAGCCTGTTAACATTCCACTGAAATTTTCTTAGAAATTCTCACTCTTAAAGGGAGATTAAATATAATATTGATGATCTGATACCACAGGCTTAGCTTGTCTTTCTAGATCTAGAACTCTTGGGTATATTTATGCTCCAGAAGATACTAGATTTTCAACTCCTTCCTATTGAAGGACAACAGCTCCTCTACTAAAGGAAGAAATCTACAGGGACCCATGGAGCTGGCCTGGCCTAGCTGCCTTGAGATGCCTGTGTCATAGGTTTTTCAGGTTGGAGTCCACAGCTTATGGGGCACAAGGTATGACTTCCAGTTCCTAAGAAACTGACACACTTCCTTGGCACTGAAGCACTCAGGCTACTTTCTGTTTCTCTGTGTGTTCCTTTAGTAGTCAAGGAAGCTTGAAGGCTTGACAGGACAATTGGTCTTAGACATTAATCTTGTGAACCCTCTATGGCTTGTAAACTTCAACTTGTAAACTTCTGACAACTGTATTGATCCTGGCAATTGCCATTATATTCTGTTTCTGATAAAGGTTTAAAAAGTCTGATTGCTCTCAATCTTGCTGTGGTTCCTCCAACCCGAACCTCGCTTCACTCCTGGTAAACATATCAGGTTACCTTGGCTCAGTAAGTAAGCAAACACAGGAAACTGCAGAAATCCTAGGTTGTCAAAATAATTTCTAGATAACTGCCCATATCTCATACATGTATGTGTAGAAAAACATAAATGAGAAATCAAAGATAATTACATAGCATTAACTGCCTGTAACAAGTTTCAGGAGATCCAAACCTTTACTCTTATATACACAAGCAAACCATGGATGAACAAGAAATAAAAATAAATAAATTACTTTTTGAAAGTTGGGAGAGTTAGATAAGCTCCATGTGTTTGTGGGCTGCTGGCTCTATATGGGTACAACAATAACTGTGGTAATGCTGCTCTGTATGTATACTCAGTTAATTGGAAATATTTGGCATTTATGTAACATTAATTTCAGAGCAATAATATAAAAAGAGGGAGGAATTAACTAGAATTTGAATATCATGTATAAAAGAAAGTTACTGTCAGTGGAATAATAGCCTTAAAATAATCCAAAATAAATATCACGGTCATCAGTTATCCATTTGTTGTTAGGAACTTCACACATGATACAAATGACTGACTTGGTACCCTATGTTTAATGGACTTAGGAAGATTGGGAAGAAAAACAGAAAACTCTAATTAATATCCTTAACAGAAAACAATATTTAAAAATGACTAAGAAAATAGTAGGTTTTCCAAAATACATAATGATGAGTATATGTTTAGGCTATTGTCTATTAACAAATGAGAATGGCCAATAAATGCAGAACCCACACAAGAATTTTGTCTTTTCTTTCTTTGACAAATGACTTCTAATGTCCCATTTCTTTGAAAAGGTCATAGAGAACCTCCTCCCAATTTTACTGGTCTGCTTTATTTAAATACACATTCTTAAGTCCAACCACACTGGTAGGTACCAGTCAAAGTTTTCTGGTCCAGATGTATGATTGTCACTTCACATTTGAACATAGAAAGGACACTACTATTCTAAACTTGTACACTAAAAGTTTCATGGTTTGTTTTGGTTTTGAAGGTAGTTGTTCATTCTTCAGCATCAAGAAAGGATAAAGCCTTTGATGAAAAGATTGTTAAAATTACCTGGATAATAATAGTATCAGCAATTAATAATCTCAGAGAATGATTCTATTGATTTAATATCTTGTTATTGGATAGCCTACCTGTCTTGAACTGTCTGAAACATGCATATAAAAGAGAAATTTAAAATGTGAGCTATGTCCTAGCCCTCTTTGAACTTCTTGCATGAAGGTAATTAGCCCTCAGGAGAAATTTGGTTTAAGAGCAAAAAATTTAGGGAAAGTGTTTATTCCCTTCAAAAGATGTGAATATCAGAGAACATTTAATTATTCTTGTACTAATAACAATTAATGAAAAAAAGGCAATGAACTCAAAAATCATGTCCTGCCAGGGATGTGGCTCCATTGTTATCATGCTTGCCTAGCATGGGTAAGGAATTCATAAGCACTTCATAAACCAAGCCTAAGCCTTTAATCCCCATATTTGATAGGTAGAAGCAGGAGGATCATAAGTGCAAGATCATCCTCAGCCATGTAGCAAGTTTGAGTCAAGCTTATGCTCTAAGAAACCCTTTCTCAAAAAAAAATTACTAATCTGGCAAGGCCTATGAAAGGAAAGTCTGTTGCCTAGGCATCCGGATTTCTATTTTGGCTAATATTATTATTTCTGACATTGAGTTAGACAGACTCAGAACAAATTATTCTGGCCTCTCAGTCTGTCTTTTCCTTCCAGTTTTTTACTCCATTCCAAAGCAACACATGACAACGCAACAAGAACCTGTGGGCTCTACCACACAGTAGTCTCACTCACATAAGCAGGGTCATCTACTCACAACATTCCTTGGCCTCTTGCCCTCTAAAACTTCACAGTGCCTAAGTTTTCCACGGTAAGTTCAAAATAATGAATGATATCAAAATCCTTTCTCAACTCCAGTTCTGTTTTCCATTCATATAACATATTGGGGAATTTTTAAAATTTTATTTTTATTATTATTTTAATTTATTTTTTAATTTCACTTTACATTCCATCCACAGTTCTCCCCCACCTATCCTCAAGTCACCCCCCATCCACTCCTCATGCGGATAAGGGCTCCCATGGGATGTCAATAAACTCTGGCAGGACTAAGCCCTCCCTGCTCCCTACATTAAGGCTGATCCCACTGTAGGAAATGGGCTCCAATAAGCAACCTCGTGTGCCAGGGATAGATCTTGGTCCTACTGCCAGGTGCCTTACAGGTAATTCAAGCTTCACCACTGTCTCACACATATGGAGTTTGGTCCCATGAGGCTCCACATCTGTCGATCTAGAGTTCCTCAGTTTCCACGAGCTTGGTTCAGCTGTCTCTGCAGATTTCTTCAAGTCTTGACCTCCTTTGCTCATATATTCCTGCCTCCCGCTCTTTGATTAGATTCCCAGCGCTCAGCCTGCTTCTTGGTTGTGGATTTCTGTATCTAGTTTCGTCGGTTGCTGAATGAAAGCTCTGTGATGATGATTGGGATAGAGGAAGGCCAGTTCAGACTCGCTCTCCACTATTTCTAGTATTCTCTTAGCTGGAGCCATCCTTGTGAATTCTTGAAGGTTTCCCTAGCACCAGGTTTCTTCTTACCCCATAGTGGTTCTCTCTATCAAGATTTCTCTTTCTTTGCTCTCCCACACCATCTCACTTCCGGCTTTACAATCCCTTTCTGTCTTTGTTCTCATCTCCCAGCTCCTCCTCTTTACTGCCACACTGCTTTGTCCCCAGGTTACCCAGGAGTTCTCATCTAATTTGTAGGGGAATTTTAAACTTGCTTTGAGAGGAAAAATTAATTTAAGAAAATTTAAAACTAATGACAAGACTGTCTGTGTACATTGGTGAGGTATATGTTTCATAAATATTTCTCAATTAACTTTAATTGAGCATTCTAACTGGTTTCCTATATATACTCTCTGCCATTTTCATTTCAGGGTTTCTCCTTTGCTTACAGTCTTTGCTATGGAACATTCATATTCTGTAGTATGTTATTATTTCCCATCTCTCACCAACACTCAAGCTGTGGAGCCATCTGTGGGAATTTTATCCCAGAACAACCTCTGTGCATTCTTTCGTCAGAGCCTACTCACCAATTCTCTACAAGCGAAACTGCAGACATCAGTTCTGTAAGAGAGAGGGATAAGGGAAGGAACACAGCTCACTCCGTGGAGAAAGGGTGTTTTTTGTTTGCCCCTAGAGGATTTAACATCACAGAGAACACATCTGTCACGTAAATGGGTTAGTATATGTCTAACAGCTGACTCTGACTGAAAATAACTGAGTATATGGTACCATCTAGCTATTCCTCATCAGTGGAGGAAACATCCCAAAAGACGCAGTAACTGAAATCATAAAAATTGAGTTCTTTATTCTATGCATGTCTACAAAAAATAGTTTAATTACTAGTCATAAATGCAAAACACTGCTCAAAAGAATTATAAACTGAAATCATTTTAGTAATATGTTACAGTAAATTACAATATGTATGTGGTCTTTCTCATATCATTCTATTGATGACTGTTCTCGCTCCTCAGAGGTGGTGAAATGACAGGATGCCCATGTGTTTAGAGAACAGATGAAGTGAGGTGCGTGAAACAGATATGGTGGCATAGCACTTAGCCAACGTGGACTTTCTAAGGGTATATAAGAAGAAGAGCTAATGCTTTGCTTTTCCTGTATATTCTACCCAGAATAATCTCAGAGGTTGCTAGTCCTTAACAGAGATGGTTTCTTAACAAAATCTTCGGACAGTTCATCAAGTTTAATTTGGCATCTGTTTATTTTTAACTCCTCAAAGCATTGCTGAAGAAATTATAAATTTTTAAAAAGTCTTATGTTTTAAAAATTCTTTCTTCCTCTCATTTTTAAAACTTCTTTGATTAAGCATTAGTGGAAGTGTTTATTCAACAGAGTGGTGGTTATCCACATCTTTGGTTATATACCCAGGACATAACCAAAGCATATACTTTTGTGAGCTCATAGATTCTTACACAATCCAGTTTAGCTTTATCCTGTATTTGAAGACACTGCCACATAATACTACAATGTTCTTATTTATACTTCTGCTTTAGTGCCTCATGAACATAAGATACATTAAACATCTTCCTGAACCACAGTATCATCACAATTAAAAACTTGCTTAGGAGAGTATGCTTTCTTATATAACTTCTACAGCTCTGCAAGAAAGAGACAATAGCTTTCTCCTTGATAGATACAACTTTTCCAGTTATCTTTATATTGTTTTCTTCACACCCTTTACCAACTCTATGTTTATTCCTTGCTTGCAGTTATCGCCAGTTATTTTGTAACATACTTTGTGAAATACAGAATATATTTGTAACATACTTTGTCAAATACCTAATACATTCTTGACACCATAGCTAACATTATAGCTTATCATCATTTAAAACAGTTTTACACATACTGTAACCATAAATTTAATACCTTTTCATTGAACTGTAGCACATAAACAGTGTTCTTGATGTTAACATTTTTAGGTGTAATAGCAAAACTAGCATGAATTTCTTTTATCTTCTATAGTTCCATGAAAGGAAGTTTTACTGTTGACAATTCTATTCATTATGTGTAGAAGTTGCGCTTTTCACATAAAGGTTATTTTGTAATCAAAATACCATTATCTTTAGTTTTGGACTTCGGGACCACTTTTGATCAAGAGTTAAAGAGGTTGCTTAGACACAGAAATTAAATTCTATAACACAACATATGAATACCAGAAGTCATCCCGTGCACTCATTAGGTGGTTCTCTTGTTGAGCCACCAGCACATACAATGTGACACTTCACCAGAGACTTCAAAACAATGCAAAGTTTAAATTTGATAAGCTATTTATTTCTGAAATTTTCCATTTAATACTTTCTGAGTAGAATTAGTTAAGGGGTGACTATTATATATTTTTGATACACAAAACTTTAATTGTAGTTATTTAAAACTATTTACATTATATTAATAAAATTATACTCTAGTCTTGCTAACCACAAACTGACAGAAACACACACACACAAAACTACTATAGGAGAAATGTTAACACACTATTCTGTATTCGAAAGCAAATAAACTACTTGAAATGACACAGGAGGATGAGAAACAAAGTTCAAGAAAAAGAGAAAGTACATTGACAAGTGAAGAAACCCCAAATACATATGACCCCTGTGGACTTGTAGAATAGAAGCAGCAATTAAGGTGAAGAAGACTTCCAGAGTGCAGATTCCCTGACCAGTGGAATGTGAGAAATCCTTTATTCTACCTTGATATTTAATAGATGTTTGCTCCTGGAAACTGTGGACTCCTAACAAAGATTGACCCACATCACTACTTCCTAAATATGCCATAGACCTTCATAACCATTAGCTTTTTATTGTCTTATGCTGTTCTGAACTTTCTTTAAAGAAATGAAGTCTTGTTTCTTCTGCGAATCCCTCTATAACCCTAAGTAAGCATTCCTTCAAGAGACCTCTATGCTGCTTATGTGTGGATTATATATTCATCTCTTGGTTGCTACTGCTTCATTTTGCGATGAAACTCTGTCCTCTCATCCGCCTTTCATTTCTCCATCTAGTACATGCCAAATTTCTATGATGTTTGTCTGTCTAACCTGATTCAAACTTATTTCCTGTTTGAATGAACTCAGGATCCTCCTTTTTTAGCCTTTCAAGAGCTACCATTGCAAGTGTGGATTCATGTTTTACTCTGACAGAAATTCCATAAGGCCTCATAAAACTTTGCTCACTATGTCAATAGATCAAAACTATCGAAAATAAGAACACTTAGAGGATATTAAATGACCTTGAAGCAAGGACCTGAGTCAGCAACTCATGGAAAACTTATAAAAATGTAGATTATCTTGGATTTTCTATAGACTGTTCTTGTTTTTCTTTTTATGTCATTTTTATTTAATTTTTATTTAATTTTATCAGACAGTTTATCATAATGTAACTAAAAACTAGCCTCAAACTTTGGTCCTAATGCCTCAGTGTCATGGATGCATGTCATGGATGCAGTGTCATGACAAGCATGTATTACCAACAACAGGTATTTATACGCATCTAGGTGAGGTGATTTGAAGGTACAACCCCACGATCTACTCAAAGAAGTATAGGTGTGATCCATATCTAGCCACTGCTGTACATGTGGATGGGATATGTCAGAAATGGAATCTCAGAGTTAAAACGAGCCTAGAAGACTCTTAACCAAGTTTCTCACTGAGAGTGAGATGCTGATAATGCATTCATTCTAGTGGCAAGATAGAAGGCATATGAGTTTTCTCATATGGTTTCAAAGTGTATTCTCACCTCACAGTGTATTTTACCTTGGTCTGTCAGTTATAGCTGAATCTGCACATACTTCCACACACACACACACACACACACACACACACACACACACACACACACACACACACACATACAATCAGTGCCGTAACTTGCAATGTAGAAAAAAATACTTTTAAATAACTTCTCTGGTTGTTCCTATAGAATAGCTTTGGAGAAGAAGAACATATTGATTTTCAATATTACAGTGTCTTGCTTACAGGGAATTTTTCAGAATTATTTGTAATAAAAAATACACATGGCATGAATTCAATGTTTTGGACAGTGGAAAACTTCAATGAAGCACCGAGATCTTTTCCATGAGAGCCTTTGTCACACAAACAACAGAAGCACCTGTTTTCATGCAGACGCCCTATTGGAATATTTTTTCCTGCTGTCGGGTTGTGCTCCCCTCAGCAGCTTCAGATGAATTTCTTCATTTGGATATGGTGCTGTACACCAATTGATAAGGGGAAGAAAAGGGTAAAAAACTAGCCCAATGGCCAGAGAAAGTGGCAGGTGACAGGCGCTCAGTGAAGCTGTTACACCTGGTTGTTAATGTGAGCAATTAACCTGTACCGCTTCAATTTTCCATTTTCCCGTGAACCTGAGTAAACATACACTGATCTCTTCCTCTGAATTGTCAAGGCAGATGTTGGGACAAAGCTGGCTTGACAGGTATAAAAATCTGCTGAATTATCCGTCAACTAATTGCAGCAGTTGGGCAGAGCAGAGGTCAGCTCTGAGTGGCTAAGCAGACAGCCACCAAAACAGTCCATCATTTTAAAGAAGAAAACAAAAGGCAGTGTTGTCAATTGATTTAAAGAAAGAGCCTTCTAGGACACATACAAAAACTAAATAAATGATAAACCTGTATAATTGACCACACTGACAGAAGCAAATTAAGAGATTTAGTTTCCCACACCCATTTAATTCACTAATGTCCCTCTTGAAACCATTAGCAGGGTGGCACTTGCTATAATTGTAATTTTTTTTCTTACATGTGCTTAATTTGCAGGAAGTTTAGCATCTGTGAAACTGCTCCTCTCACAGCCCTGGAGACGAGAGTCTGCTTAGTGGAAGAGGGAAGAGGCTGAGGCAGTCCACAAGTCTAGCAAATTTTGCAACCTTTGCCTTGCATGGTTCTCTCAATCTGGAGATGGGTGAGCTGGGAGCAAAGGGCATGAGAGAATCACCAGACAATGATAGGCCCCATCTGCACAATCCTCCCGGAGCACAACATGAAGAAATTAACAAGTCAGTTCCATGTTTATCCCGAGAGAATTTCTACAGCTAAAGGTCTTTTAAAGAGAATAATAGCCAGAATCCAGCAGTTTGATAATCATTATCAGAAAATGTATAATGAAATCTCTGTACCATTACTGAAAAAAATGTTTTATGATTTGTCAGCTACAAGAAGACGTTTGCTACCTGGTCAGTGATGTGTGTGTGGGGCCTGGTGCAGCCCAGCTTCTGCCAATGGTTATCAACCCATAACAAAATATTTCCAAAACCGATCACACATTTGATGAGGTATTTAACTTTTTGTCTCATTATCTTACCTCTAGAATTTTTCCCATATCATAAGATGTTGTGAGGACCAATAATTACAGGATGTAATATATCACATAAAGCAATGATTGAAACAGTAAGACAGTGCCATGATAGCCATGATTACCTTCTCATATGATGAGATAAAATCAACACTTTCTGTTACCTCACCAAAAAGTCAGCCTTCCCTTGATTTTTACTGTTTGTTATTAGAATTATATCCCTTTCCCTACTCCCTTTTTAAATTCCCTGCCTCCTAGCTTGCCTACCTTCAGACCCTCCCATTACTCTGCTAAAGTTAATAGTCTCTTTATCCAGTAAGTCATTTATCAATGATTTTCATTGATTTTTTTCTGAAGAAATGTATATATTCATTTTCCTCTCTTCACTTTTATGTTTCTCTTTTTCCTCCTCTTTCTCAACAATTAACATTAGCAGTTATTGTAGATGTTTGGTTCTTGAGTTTTGAACAAATTCATTCAATTTTGTTTTTCTGTGTAGGCATATATACAAAGAGAGAAACTGTATCTCTGAAACTCTTTACCTATGGAAATAGATAATCACATAATGATGGGAAAATTTCACCTACGTGCTCTTGGATTTTATTCAATTAAATTTCACATTAAATAGAGCTCTGTAGACTTTTCAATCTTTTCTACTATGCCAGTAACTACAGCATGCTCTTTAAGTTTTCCTTAGATATGTCCTTTAAAAAGTACCTTGAATAATCAATTTTGTAGTGATGTAATTTAGGATCAAGGGAAAAAATTTTAATGTATTTCCCTTACGAAATATTATGATATACACTGATATCCAGGAATTAAGCAACGTATATCTCCTTTTCAATACTATAGTTCTAATGTTAATGCCTAAGTCACAGAGGCAAAATCTAGCTTTTATTTTGACTGTTCAGCCTTTAAAGTCAGGATCCAAAACAATTATATTTATTAAGATCACTTAAACTGGTGTACTGGTAGACGTCAGCTTGTCTGGAGTGTGACAAAATCATTTACAGATAGAGTTGTTAATAAGTTTGAGATGGGTAAGCAAATATCCTTGTTTGTAAGCGCTGCAGTGTTCTCTATGTTTATAGGAACTTCCCTGAATATGTTAGAAAGAGATCTCACCAAAGAAGAATGAATACCCACTGTCTCAGCTCAGGCTCTCAATCTGTCATGGAGTGGAAATTATTGTACACCAGTTAAATGAAAGGCAATTGAAAATTGGAGACAGGGGAGGGGAGAGAAGAGAGATGAGAGTGGGCATAGGGGGAAAGAGAGAGAGAGAGATTTAAAAGTCTGTCAGATCTCACGTTATCTTCTACTTATATCACATTTACACATTTTGTGGTCTGATCTTACTTTGTGTTGGCTGATCTAATTCTTTTTATTACCTTTTATTAGAAGATGACTTTACTTATTGCAAAGTTCAAAATGATTTTGGTGACATTTTATTTAAGTTCTTATGTTTTTTTACTTATTCCTTATTTTTACTGTAGACTTCTACATTAAAACAGTTACAGTATTCCATTAGTTCTTTGAAAATTCTATGCAATGTGTTTGGATCATATTCCTCCCTTCTGCTACCTAGTCCTGTATCCACACCTACCCATTTTTTCTGTTGTTATGACCTTGCCAAGACTACTCTATGTTGTTCATACATTCTTGGATATATAGTAACCCTCAGGAGTGTAGTTGACCTAACGGGCTACCGTCTTAAAACTGACTTTCACTCTCTAATTAGCTATCACTTTTTCCTAGTTTAGGCTTGAGATGTCATGCACATATCAACTTCCATGGTAGAATTTAGTCTGGCTTGAGCTTACCCTGAATTTGTACATGTTATCATATCTACTGTGGGTCCTTATGCTCAAATACCCTGCTGTGTTCAGAAGACACAGTTTACTTGTAATCTTCTACCACTTCTGGCTCTTACAGTATTCCTGCCTGCTCCTTTGCAATGATCCATGATTCTTGGCAGGAGGAATTATAATATAGATACATCATTTAGGCTTACTTAAAATTTCCACGATAACTTATTCTCTGCATGTGGTATGAATAGCACCTTCTAACACCTAGAGAGATAGACAGTAGGAATGAACTCTAAGTCTGTACCAGTTTGATCTCTTTATGATCTGTGGCTTGCATATTTGGTATCTTCAAAAAGATCTTACTGACAAGTCCTGAAGGATAGACAAAAAATATTGGCAAAAACTTGCCAATTTAGAGGGATCTATTGGACTTAGGCCCCTGTTGTGAAAATTATTTTAACTTTGTAAAGATGTTAGATTTGCTTATGCTGCAGAATATTACTTTAACTTTGTAAAAGTGTGTTACATTTGTTTACACTGTATTTGTTTAAGGATGTGAGAATGTGCTTTATTATATATGTAGCATTTGTTTCATCTTGTCTGCTTAAGGCACCTGATTGGCCTAATAAAAAGCTGAACAGCCAATAGCTAGGCAGAAAAGGGGTAGGTGGAGTTGCTAGGTAGAGAGATAGGAGAAAAGAATGAGAAAGAAGAAAGAAGAAAACACGGGTAAAGAGAAGGACATGGCTAGAATCAGTCAGACAGCTCCATCTCACTAGACAAGAGAATCAGTGAAAGAAAGATATACAGTATAAAGAAAGGTAAAAAGCCCTGAGGCAAAAGGTAGGTAAAGAGAAACAGATTAATTTTCTGTTAATTAATCTAAAAGAGCTAGCCAGAAATGAGCTTAAGCTATGCCAAACATTTATAACTAATTAGCTTCTGTGTCATGAGAGCTGGTTGATGTCCTAAAAGAAAAGGTCCCAATAAGTCTAATACCAGTAATCCATTCCTGGCACTGCACTTTCTATTTTGATTCTAGTGGGGGCATCATCACATTGTTTTCTTATATGGCAACTTTATTGTATATAATATAATGTGCATATATTATATACATATTATATTAATATGCACATTATATTATATTTAGAAACTTACAGAAAAAAGATATCTATATAACTTTTCCTAAAACTAATATTTAGTTGTTTAACCCTTCTCAGTTTTATTGTCTAACTTGTCTTCCCCTCTCCATTTCAACCTTACCTTTCCAGTTCCTATATTCCCTTTAATCCTTCATACTACTGAATTGTATTTACATACGGGCATTGAGGAGGGAATTTTTGTATCTGGATATTCAAAGCAACTATCCACAAATGAGATAAAACATGACGTTAGCCATTCTGTGTCTCAGTTAATTCAGGATAATTACTTTCATCTCCCTTCAGTTAACTGTGAGTTCATCAATGTGTTTCCTGAAACACTGAATAATATTCTACTCTATAAAATAGCACATATTTGTTATGCATTAGACAGTTGATGGACATCTAAGATATTTACATTTCCTAGCTATTTCAATTGTAGAAGCAGTGAACATGGTTGGACAGGTATCTATATAGTAGGCTATAGAGTCAGCTGGATATACCCAAGATTTGGGTAGCTGGATCCTGTGGTAGATCTATTTCTAGATTTTGAGGTATCTTCACAAAAATTTCCACAGTGCATGCACCAGTTTGCCCTTTCAAAGCACTAAATCAACAGCCCTCTTCTCCAACATTTAAGCAATATATATACATATATAATATATATTATACATATATATTAATCTTTAGTTATTCTGATGGAAAAGAAAAACTGATTAAGAGACAACATACTTTAAGATGCAAAAGATTCCCATAAACATGTATATTTAGGATTTATATTTTGAAAATGGCCATCCTACCAAAAGAAATCTGAGATTCAACACAATCCTTATCAAAAATGCCAATATAGATCTTTACAAAATTGAAACAAAACAATTTTGAATTTATAAAAACCCAAAAGACAAAAGATAGGCAAAATTTAATTTTAGGAATTTTTTATTCTGAAGATAAGTCTCTAGAATGCATAGAACAAACAACTTTGCAACTAAGCTATAAGCTGCACCAATATCATATTGAATTTTAATAGTTTAAAGCATAGTGATGATTTCCAAAAACAATAAATAGAATCAAACTGTGTGTAATGAAAAGTACAGAAAACTCTATTGGGAAATAATGATGACAACCATGATGGTGGTAGTGATGGCAGCCTTGGAGCTGTATATACCAATTCACAAAGCACTAATAATAAAGAGACTGTAAGTATGATTATATTAGAAAACAAAATGGCAAACTGTAAGGTATTCTTTCTCTATAATTAATATTTGCTGTAAAAAGTATCCCTGCAAGCTTATTAAAGAACTATATATATTTGTATATATATGTGAAAGAGCCTGGTGGAGGCATCCTTATTGTGTCCTACTTTATAGAACAGAAGGCAGGGAAGAATTAATGATATATTCCACTATTAAAAAGCTAATAGAAATTTTCCATTGGAATATTTTTGGTCAAGAGTATCAAAATCAAAGAGTAGGCATAACATCATTCTAGTAGTTTACACCAAGCTACTTGGAAAGGTGGAAGGAATGAATTATTGGCTCAGGAAGCATAAAGGAGGACTTTCATAAGGATATTCATTGATTAATTCATGTTCTTACACACTCATACATTTATTCAAGTATTTTTCTCTTTAATAAATGTACATTGATGAAAACTCCAAGCAGCGCATAAGGTTATCCTATTCAATGAAAAATACTAATTGAATGCATTCTTGACTTTTCTTGTTGACAGTTTCATCAGTGTGAAGATTGGAAGTGATAAGTAAACTGTCATGAATGGAATTCAGCCCAAAAGGAAGAATTATTACTGAAAGGAAAGTGGTGGAAGTCTATAGAGTAGGGAAGCAGTGAGCCACAAACTTTATAAAACACAAACTTGAAACATGTGTAAAATATTTTCTGAAAACTGTTCTAACAATGAAATGATATTAGGAGTTGGTTTCAATGGAGTTTTCACAGATTTTTTTTCCACAGAGGATTTAAGACATTGATTACCCTTATTCTTTGTTATTTTAATTTTTGTTTTATTGTAGTCAATTGTTTCAAGTACTCCAGACTCCCTTGAATTTCCTAGTGTGAAATGACTTTGAGTTCCTCATCTTGGTGTCACATCCTTAATGTAGGAATTGCAGAGGTGTAGTTGAGAGCAAGCACTTTGTCACTTCAGCCAAGCCATGAGCCCAGTTTCAATGAGATTTTCTTAACTATATTTAAATAAACTAGAATTAAGCCCAAGCATGTGTGTGTGAGTGTGTGTGGGCATGCGTGTGTGTATGCATAGGAGCATGACATTCAGTTTATACCCTGATTGCAAGGAGAAATTGCAAAAGGTTATAGGCGGAGCTGATAAAGCATGACTGGAATAGTTGGAACAAGGGTAAAAAATGTGATAGAAGTCTAAGAAATTAATTTAAGCTTAGCTTTTGAAATATAAATATTTTCACTGTAAAATAAATTTAAGTAAAAATAAATAAGGGTTAAAAAAAGCAAATGTAAAAGTCAAAGGGAAGTATATTCCAATGAGTATAGAAACAGCTAAAGTATCTACTCATCTGAAAAGACATGCCTGCTAGCACACTACTAGGTCAGTATATCATAAAATAACCAATAATTATCTGTTTGGATTTAAATACCATTCTGCAAAACAAAATACAAATCTGGTGCTGTTACATGGTTAAGAACCTATGGACAAACAGGTCGTAAGTCCTAAGTGAAAACCTGCTACTATTATTCAGCTGAATGGTTATAATATTAAATTAACTCCTAATAACTTATTTTTGCTTGCATAGATCAACATGTCTTTCAAATTTTATAGAGGTTTTTATTCGCAATACTCATGACCAGCACAGTGATTCATAGTAGATTAAGGTTCAGAAAAAGAGAAACTGAGGAATTCTCACCCATTAAGAGCATAATACTGCACATCTCTTTCCAGGGTACAGTGATCACTGTAGAAGAAGGGGTGGAAGGAATGTAAGAACCACAAATTATGGATACTATAGGAACAAAGCAGAGCAGCTACACACATGAACTCTCAGTGGTTGTGAAAGCATGGATAAAACCTGTGCCAGCCCAAATGAGACCAAATTCTACCATAGATATGGGAATTGGGCACACAATCGCATCCCAAGGTATAAAGGGTTTTTTTGGTTTTGGTTTTTTTTTTTTTTGTTTTTTTTTTGTTTTTTTTTTTTTGGTTTTTCGAGACAAGGTTTCTCTGTAGCTTTGGAGCCTGTCCTGGAACTAGCTCTTATAGACCAGGCTGGTCTAGAACTCCCAGAGATCCGCCTGCCTGTGCCTCCCGAGTGCTGGGATTAAAGGCGTGTGCCACCACTGCCCGGCTCCAAGGTATAAAGTTTTAATACTTGATAATTGCTGGGGGAGAATGAGAAACTTTTCTGTAAGTATGTAGCACCTAGAAAATCAGCTAGTCTCTAGTTTTATATATATAAGAATATCTGGGAAATTCATATTCAGCTTAAAATATCTATTTATTTATTTAGTACACAAAAGCGGAATCAAGAAAGTTGGGGGTCAGTATGATCAAATGATGCTACATGAAATCTTCAAAGAACTAATATTTTAAAAGAAAAAAATAATGAAGGAAATTTTTTCTCCAGGTTTGAAAATGAATTTTCCAAAAACAAAAAAATGTAGGTAAAATTGACACAGAAAAAACTTGAGTCCCTTTTTGGAGTTCTTAGTCTCATTAACAAAATAATTTAAGAATAGAGTGAAATAGAATTGTAAGGGCAGATGTATTATTTTGAAACAAAATTTTCTGGGCAGACAAGCTGTAAATTTCTGCTACTGCCCAGAAAAGAATAATGGAGGAGAAAAGGAAAATGTATCTTGCTTTTTAAGCTGGCCTGGTGATCAGATACACATTCAAGTGTCACATGGGATGGTGGAAGGTATTAGAAAAAAATATGCAAGTCCAAAAACTTGGAAGGAAGCCTAAATTATTAAAGGAAGTGGACTTAGAAAGGAATAAATGAGAAACTATGCTTTCATGAGTAAATTCAGAATAGAAGAATACTACAAATCCTACACCACTGAGTTCTGTAAGCTACTGCACTAGAAATAAGGATTCTGGAAAGCATACGCAAAATATCTTATTAAGGAAAGAATCATTACATCTTTTTCTTTAGCATGGCTACAGGTCATCCCTTAGTCAAAATGATTGGACTTGACCACTTGCAATGTAACTTATCTTCACAAGGCAGTCATTCTATTCTCTTAAACAGGAGCTATTTTTATGCTCTGACAAAACAAGCTTCTAGAAATTAATGTCTATGGAGAATAGAAGTGTTTTAAGAGTCCTCAGTCTCATATTCTCTATACATTGACCACTTGTGGTTATCTATGTTAGATGCCATTCACTACAAGAAAAATCTTCTGTGATGAAGATTGGGTGACATATTAATCTGAGAATTCTATATCATGCCCTAAACCCCAAAGGTTATGGATCTTTGCAGAAAAAGTGGTGGAAGGATTTTAAGGGCCAGATGTGTTAGAGAACTGCAAATAAGTGGCATTTTGCAGATGCAACAGGACAGATGCACAAATGACCTCATAGATATCATGGCAGCAAGCACAAGGACTACACAAGCTCAGAAAAATTATCAGCATGGATATAGGGATATGAGTACAGACCACTTGTGGAGAAGCTATGAGCATTTGATACTTTCTGGGAAAGACAGTGATAGTTTTTCTTGTGACCCCTGGGAGGTTAACTACTTGTTCACATAATCCCCAACACCTAAGAGTATTTGGAGAATATAAACTGGACTGTATGTATTAAAAAAATCAGTGAAAAAGGTAACAGAAGTAGGATGTGTAGGGGTGTAAAGGGAATATCTGGAAAGAGGTAGGAGAGTGGAGGGTAAATATAATTAAAATATATATAGTGTGAAATTCCGAAAAATAATAAAATTATTATTCATAAAATGAAGTAAAATAGAGAAAGTATTATTTGAAAAGAATTAAGGTAAATAGCCACTCAACAAAAGAAGAACTAAAGAAACTTGGTAGTTAAGCTATAGGTTAGACAATATGTCATCAAATGAATAAGATGTAAAACTTTTAACTCATGAAAACTTGTACACAATTGTTAGTGACACTTTCTAAGATACCCTAAGGGAGAAAATATGGCACAGAAGGAAAAAGACAAAACAGAAGAAGGGAAGGTGCTGTTAGAATAGGAAGAGGTATAGAGACATGTAGCAGGGCTGGAGGCAAAGGCAGGAAAAGACAGAAGCACAGCCATTCCTAGAAGGACAGACAAACTGGGACACAGTTAAAATCTCTGAAAATATTTAAAAGGCTGGGAATGAATTGCAGGGAAAGTCCACCATTTGCAAATAAATGGGAATTCCCAAAGTACAAGACTCTTAAAAACATCAAACATCAAAACAGCTATGGGGCAAGGAGGCTCCTGAGAGGATGAAGAAACAACAGCTGCTGGGAAATCTCAGTTCAAAGAGTTGGTAAACTTTTGAAAAGTTCAAAAAAGGTAGACTGTTTTTTCCTTTTCTATGTACTGTGATGAGTTTCCTTACAAACATTAATATAAAGTATTTACTAAAATAAGAATGATCTCTGAATTATTCATAAATATTTTTCTTAGTATATCACTCTTATAATAAGAATTATGAAAAATAATGATATAGATAATTCATAATATTATGTGATTGCCCTACTGCATAATATTTTCTGATTAAACCTCATAAGAATTCATTTGACTTAAATTCTAATAATAAACAAGGTAAATTTTTACCTGTATTCAAACATTCACTTCCAACATCGATATTGTGTTAGGTGTGATTTTGTTCTCCATCTCACTAAGCAAATCTATGATCAGTCATTGATAAAATTAACTAAGACAGAGACACAATAGAAATGCCTCTAAATTTGGATTGCTCTTTTAGTTTCATTATACCAATATAAAAATAATACGATCAAGAGAGACTTGAGAAATAAAAGGTTTATGTCCAAATACAGTATACCATTATGGGAAGTCAGGGCAAAAACCCAAATCAGGAATTTAAAGGCAAAAACCATGGTGGAATGCTGCCTGCTTACTCACTCTGTCACCCTGACGGCTCATGCTTATCTACCTGTCTTATACAGCCAAGGACCACCTACCTGAAGAATGATTCAGCTACAGTAGGCTAGGCCCTCTTGTATCAATTAATAATCAAGACAGTGCTGTAAAGACTTGCCCACAGGTGAACCTTATCTAAGCAATTCCTCAGCTGACGCATCTCTTCTTAATTGACTCTCATGTCAAGTTGACAATTTAGGCTCACCAGGACATTGTCTAAATCAAAGCTTTGTGAAGTGTGAGTTATAAATTTACATTCCTAATCTTTTAATTCTATAATATTGACATTTTGCGAAGATGTCACATCTATCACTTTTGAGCTACTGGAATATCACACAATGTATGAGACACATACAATGAGATGTTTGGTGAAATTATCTGACTTCGGAGAGTTCCACATAATTTAGTAGTACAGAGAAGGGACTGGAGAGATGACACAGTGGTCAAGAGCACTTGCAACACTTTCACAGGGCTTGAGTTTGGCTCCTACTATCAACCTTGGGTGTCTCTAAACTGCCTGGATATCCAGTTTTACAGAATCAGACACCTGATTCTGGCTTCTGTGAACTACTTGAAACATACACCTATTCTCTCTCTCTCTCTCTCTCTCTCTCTCTCTCTCTCTCTCTCTCTCTCTCCACACACACACACACACACACGTGTGTGTGTGCACATACCACAAATAAATAAACACATGTAAATGGACATATGAAATACAGAGGAAAAGCATTGCTCCTTTTATCAACTGCAGTCTGTATTTGTTTCCTTCTTCCCTACTCTCCCACTGAGGAATGCCAAACGCAGGATGGCAGAACAGTGACTCTTAACCTTCCAAATAATGTAACCCTTTAATACAGTTCCCCATGTTGTGGTGATCCCAACTATAACATTGTTCATAATTATAGTTTTGCTCTTGTTATAAGTTTCTGTGCAATTGTTTTTTGAGACTGCAGTTTGTTGAAGGGGTTACAAGCCATAGGTTCAGTACCATTGGAATAAGGGATTCCAAACTCAATGATGTGAGGGGCCTTGAGCAGTAGTATTGTTATCCTGCAGGTTGGCCATCATTCCCTGGTGAGAGAGACTCTCCACTATACTGAATCATCTCAATACTTCTGCTGCTTTACCCTTCTTAGTAAGCGTCTCTATTGTGAACTGAACTCCAGTCTTAAAACTGAACTGAAATGAGGACTCAATAACAGGGACTTCCCAAAAGCAAATTCCAGCTTTTATTGGCTCTCCTGGTAATTATTGTCATCCCCCAAATCACTCAGTATTGCATTTTACTACTTGATATGCCATCTCTGCACTGCAAGGAACATTTTATTGTTTATCTTATTATTGCAAATAAAGAAGAATATGTAGATTCCCAATTAAATTCTAGTCACTGATACGATTTTTACAAAATATTAAAATTATATATTTTCACCATTCAACTAACTTTTAGTCTAAAGTTGCTTTACTTAGTCAGACAGAAGCTGAGAATTTTAATCTGTTTATAATTTATATTTGCTCATATATAGTATATGATATGTCAGGTCCTTAAAATATTAATCATTGGATTGTACGTACCTATATTTCCTAGAAGTCAGAATTTGATTTATCAAATTTGAAAGAAAATTGACAGATTAGAGATGTTTGCTCAAGAAAATGTGCAACAGTTAGAGATAAAAGAAAGTCAGTTTATTTAGAATTTAATGTCCTATCCTAAAATGACTACATATAAAAAGTATAAATAATACTTTAAAATTTTAGAAAGTGGTGTTGTGAGGAGGTCGTTTGTTTGGCCTGGCTGCCCAGACCGAAATAATCACACAGAAAACATATTGTTTAAATCACTGCTTGGCATTAGCTCTAGCTTCTTTTGGCTATATCTTACATATTAATTCAACTCATTTCTAGTAATCTGTCACATGGCTGTGGCTTACCAGCTAAATTTTCAGCATCTGTCTCTGGTGGGGCTACATGGCTTCTCTCTAAGTCCTCCTTTCTTTCTCCCAACATTGAGCTCACCTCTATTCCCTGCGCAGTCCCAAGACAGTTTCCATTATTATCCAATGGTACTCACAGCATACAGAAGGGAATCCCACATCAAAGTGGTTTATTAATTTTCTATATGGCATGTCAGACATCATACATATGGCTGCAATAATTGTGAGGGAGGTCACAGGTCAACTGGTTGGAGTGGCTTCTCTGCTTCCACATGGTATCCTCTAAGGATACCATGGTTATCGGACTATGTGGGAAGTCCCTTTACCCAAGGAGCCATCTTAAAAGCCCAGTATGATATAAATTTTAACTTTTAAAAAATGTGTATGTGTGGAAGATAGACTGTATGGATGCCATGTCTGCTGGTGCTACCAGAGACAGGAAGAAGGAGAGGAAGTGCCAGAGCCTTAGTAGCAGGCATCATCAGCCTGACCTTGGTGCTGGGTGAGACCTGAACTCACATATTCTTGATAAACAGTAAACACTCTTAAAGGTTAAAACTTCTCACTGAGTGAGCACTCACAAAATAACACACTCAAGCATATACTCTGACGTACATACACATACACACTCGTACACACACACATGCTCACATACATACACACACTCTCAAACAGATGCTCACACATACACATGCACACACATACACATACAGACACTGTAATACACTCACACACAAATACACATAGGCACACAAATACACACACAACTCAGCTGAAAGAATATGACAGGTTTATTTAAGATAGTAAAGACCTAAAAGCATTCTTTATTGGGAATGTCAGCTTCTGAGGTCCTGAGCTCATTGATTCATACCACTTTTAGATTTTCAAAGCTGTGAGGATGAAGGGGCTTCTATTTGGATCTTTATAATTCTATGGTTTGATTCAATTTGAAATAACCATGAGGTGTAGTATGATAAACTGTGATGTTTCCTTATTTTTCTCATTGTTGTAAACACAAAACTGACAAAAAGTAGTTGAATTAAGGTTTTAGTCTGACTTCCAGTTTGAAGAGATAAGTGCCATCATAGAATGAAAAGTATGGTGCAGGAGGAGAGCCAGCTGTTCATACTTTAGAAGCAGTGAGGAATCAAAGAGAAAATATGAAGTGGATCTGGATTTAAAAACCTCAAGGTCCCCCCCTTAGTAACTCAGTACCTACAACTAGGGTCCACCTCCTAAATGTTCCATGACCTTCTTAAACAATGCCACCATCTTGGTACCAAGTGTTTGAAAACATACAACTATGTGGGTTGTTCTGAAGAACTCCTGGGGATTCTGAGGTTGTTAGTCTATCATTTAAGAAACAGTAACAATGCTAGATATGGCTGCTGGTGCCTATCGTCCCTGCACTGAAGGAGCTAAAGTTAGAGAATTGGAATGAGAAAAGCCTGGGCTCCTTTAAGAGGCCCTGCCATAAAAACAAAACAAAACAACAACAAAAAAAACCCTACAGATCAGTAGCTAAAGAACAAGAGCAAGACCAACGTCTGTAGTTTTAAAAAGAAATCAAGCAAACAATACACAAAAGCTAAAAGCTATTCAAATATCTCTCCTGGGGTCCATTATATTTTGGCAAAGACAGCCTGAATTGGTTTTTGGATTTCTTATGGGCCTGGCTTTTACTTTTGAATGATTGAGAGGATGAGATATTTAAATCTCCTAATTACCTATTAAAGCTCTACCTTTAAACTTCTTTTAGGGATGTCCTACAGCTGAAGGATCTTTGTTGCATGTTGTAAGCTGATTTCCTTCTACCACACAGGTGGCAAATGCTTTGCTTCTATTTGTTTAGGTAGTTTTTTTTTTCCTTTAATCTTTTCTTTCTTGCTTTAGTACCTATTTACTCATGCTCCATTATTAACAGAATCTGGTGTTCTATTATATTTGTTTTAGCTTACACAACAAAATGTGGAGAGACTTTGTGAAATAAAAACTTTATAAGGAAGACTCCTGGTGAGAGCAGAGTTGGAGCCAGAAGCCTGGAATTAGAATATTTGTAGCTGTGCAGAAGATATTTACAGTACATCTGCTTCAGCCTAATACCTCCTCAATGCCCTACAGACATCTGGATCCTCTGGAGAGAAACATTTTGTATCAACATCCAGCACTGTTGTAGGAGTCAGATTCATTATAAACTAGTAAGCAAACAGACATGCATACCATGTGATTATTTACACTATTTATTTTAATTTACAGAAACATTGTACATATCTCTGCAGTATATTGCTATGCTTTTACATAAGGACACACCGTGTACAGTTCTAAGGCCAGTATTCTTTGGCTATTCAGATGTGAATTATTATTTTGTAGTAATTGAAGTATTCTCGTAAAACAATCTATCAGAGTTCAACTGTCAGCAATAATTAACTGTCCTATTTATAACAAAATTTGTATCAGAAGGAGAAAATACCTCAAAGAGGAAGTGTGTCTTAAAACAACAATATGTTGTGACCTCTTAACACAATCACTGTGCTAGTAACTAGTCATGTGCCATGTGATTTTTTAATGGGATCACTGAACTGGTAACTAGCCGTGTGCCATGTGATCCTTTAACGCAGTCACTGAACTGGTAACTAGCCATGTGCCATGTGATCTTTTAATGTAATCACTGTACTGGTAACCATCCATGTGCCATGTGATTTTTAGACAAGGTATTTCAAATCTGAGTACATAACAAATCTAATTGATTTCTCTTTGACCACTCCTGAATGGTGGACTCTTCTTCATATTTCAATTTGGGACTTACTTATTGATAGCAAGCACTTTCTAATTCAGAGCTATGTAAAATGAATATTCACACATGACATGGATTGAGGGAAGTATGAGAACTAATTAGAAATGCGCAAAGTACTAAATTCAAAGAAATGTTAAGAAGAAAAACATCCTAATGCAGACAATGTTAGTGCAGGAGTCTCTGTAGGGAGTCTGTACAAGTCCTTGGAGATCTCTCCAGCCCCCATGCATGTTGCTCTTCTTTTTGACTAAGCCTGATGGTGTTTCACAAGTGGATTGATTCTAAAGGAAGTCTCCATAGCACCTGGGAAAAATTACAAGAATAATGACTGGTTTGGACAAAATAATGCATCTCAAAAAATATTGAATAATGGATGCCGTGAGTAACTTCCCAGTTTAAGCTACCTTCCACCCAGTGTCACAATGATTGCTTTCTTTGTGGTACCTAAATTGCATATGAGCAACTATCCATTTACTTGTAGTGGCATTAAATCATCTTTTCTACAAACCATAAAAGCTCCATTTTCCCAGCTTGCCAACTTTTATCCTACCATCCAACTATGCAATCAGAAATAGTACAAAGTGCGGGGCCAACAAATTGCTGAACCATTCTATCAAGCAATATGTCAAGGGCCAGGTCTTTACTGCCTTTTAAGAAAAGTTACTACTTTTTTTGTGCGTGCTGATAACCTATAGTTCTCAGAGATGGCCAGAACACCACTCTCATTGCCCTCGGTTCAGCAACACCTTAAAAGACACGCTGATATTTATGAGCACATAAAATCACACATGATCTATTTGTCTAACCATATTGGTTCCATTATAACATCAACTCAATTCTTAGCCACAGATCTCCCTCTGGAATTTTTTAGAATATGTGTATTTTCCAACAAAACTGCCAAGGCAGGGTAGGTTTAAAAAAAGTAGAAATTTCCCAGATATATTCAGGTTCTACACAGAAGTGACATGTATTGAAGTAAGAATTAAACTTTGATCAGAATCTTGAAAATGCTTCCTTTTACTAAAAGAATGGCAAAAATAAAATTATGAACTTCTTATTTAAGTTATTTATAATTTTATACTGTTTTACCAATACATGCTTATCCATTTTTGTTTTCACGAATAATCCCATGCATTCATATACTATAGCCATTGAAGTTTTATAGTAATTTTTCAAGAATATATATTTTTCCTAAAACATTATTACATGTTGTAATCCCAATGGATAATACTTATTGTAGGTTTACTTAGGTATTTAATTTACTGCTAAGTGACATTATATTATCTGATAGCTACAGCATTCTTATGCTGTTGCTGGTCATATGCATCCCATTATAGATAAATAACCTACAAAGCAGATTGATTACAATTGTTTGATAAATTCTTACTGAGTATCAAACAATCTGTTCTTTATTTTTAAAGCAAGAATTCAATATAGTTATTATTATTTAAACTCTCTTTCAAGACTTTAGTTAGGAATGCATGTCTATCTCCTCAAACATACGCCTGTTGCAGATACTCTTGTAAAAATATCCTATCAGAAGTTATCAGTTTACAGCAGTTCCCAAGCTTCCTATTTATCATACAATATACTGTGTGTCATTACTTTTTCCCATATCATAGCATAGAATGGAAACTAAAGAGATACTGCCAAGTAGAACTGACAGGGAAAATGATGTTCCTGAGGTTGGAAGGTTTGTCTAAAGATTCCTGCTGTCTCCACATAAAACATTCTGCTAAAATGTGTGTGTGTGTTAGGACATTAGACAGCTGTAACAAATAATTTCTCATGGCAGTCAATTGTGTACAATGTGATAGCTTACCATAAAATACTTCAGTTTTAAGGTGTAATAACGTACCAGAGCACTGAGGCTTAGCAACACTGTCCCTGTTTAGTCAGTTATTTTTCTTCCCACCATCATGATGGCCTGGCCGCAGTAACTCAATACTGCATCCCACCATCTTAAAAG
>JAQHUG010000534.1:248334-260548 GCA_028555095.1 Dicrostonyx torquatus | reverse complement strand
CTGCAGGCCAATTCCTCAGTACTCAGCTTTAAAAATATCATAATGTTATTGTTATTTTTCTGTGGAAATAACTTAACAGACCAATTTTCTGCTTCATGGAGAAGATATAAAAATGATGGTGTCTTGTGTGATTGCTTAATTTTGGTTTCCCATGAACATGTTTATGAGAACTAACAAGGATTCAATGACAACTACATTTAATGTTTCTTAAGACTATGCTCCAACTAATTTTATTCTTACAGCATTGACTCCACTTTTAAATGTTACATCATGTTCCCACATTACCACACTAATGTCTGAGATGCCAACACATGAATCACTTGGGGAGGGGACAAAGTCAAGCACAACTACACCATAGACAGTGAGCAAACTAAGGATGCAAAATGATGAAGATTTCTTAAATTGTCACTAATGTTCATGTAACTCCAGCTACATTAACAACACTCTTTCTAAAGAGGTCTAAAATGATAGTGTATCAGGAATAGAAAAATACAGCCTTCTTTGCTAAGACTGTGGCTATAACTCTACTAAGCTGGCTGAGGAAACCCTAGGAAAAGGTCTAACTCCAAAGAGGCTTCAGAAGAGCTTGTCTCAAGTATGTTCACAGAGAAAGACTTTGTCACATGATATGCAGGACAATAGGGAAATGGTGGTCTTCTACTCCAATAACCTAGGCACATTTCCTTTAGTATTTCATTGTGGATGAATGACTGATTTTTGCCTACTTTCCTTCAATTTAAGTTTTATCCCATATTGTTGTTTAGGTAAAACAGAAGGGCTTCCTTCCACTCTAAAGGTTAGCTAAAAAAGAATTAACAGTAAGCAGATTTAATATTAATAGAAGAGAAAGGATACAAAATTTGCACAGTAAAAAATACTAGGATATAGAACTGAAGTATGCATAGCAACATGGGCTGTGGAAAGGATCAGAAGCCAGGCTATGGATGGGATGGAAGTGAGAACAGCAACGGAAGGGTAAATGAGAAGAAGGCACAGTGAAACAAGGACTCTTAGGATTCTGGTGTTAAGGTTTTCTTAATATTCTTTTAGAGTTGCCTTCAAAATAGTTGAAGAAAATATGCTGGGCATGATGATAATACCGGCATGTAGGGAGAGGCTAAGACAGGAGAACTAAAGACCAGTGTGGACTAGATATTGTTTGGCTTAAACAAAATCAAACAAATACAAGCAAAACAAAGAAAGGCAGAATATGAGAAAATTTTGTCTAAGTAGAGTACCCTGGGCATAAAGATTGGGTACTGGTGATTAAGGGATAAATAAATGCTTGTCCTAGGCATAGACTAACACACTAGATTCAGCCACATTCCTGTGTACAGCGAGAAACAGTGAGAGTGAGGCAGCTCATTCAGTGTTACACACTAGCAAGAAAAACAAATAAGGGGGGGGTTCAATGATCCACAAATCCATGTTTAGTGATGTGAACTCTCAATTTAAGTCAAGAAACAATTGAGAAAAGAAGCATAGATTTGCACTGTTAAGCATGCTTGATCAAGGCATAGGGTCTTTTTCATGTGGTCTCAGTTCTGATTCTGCAATAGATTCCAGAGAACTCTTTATTGCTTTAAGGAAGTTATCTGTTTCTGCAGAGTGATTCTTTCTACTCCACTGTCCAACCTCACTACCACAGATAATTGTCTTCATTTGGGAAGGTGGCCTGGGAACCTACATCCTGTGGTACTGTTTCATAAAAGAATTTATGATGAGGCCAATTATTGTTCCTGGAATTCACTGAGACTGAAGCTTTATTTCAGTGATTGGATGGATATTATGATTTTATTCTTCTTTTTTGTTGCCATGTGAGTCCCAAGTTAGGAGTCAATGGTAAGCAACTTCAAAGCGTCTGTTTTAGAATATTCTGATTTTTTCCTTTTCTTCCCCCCCCTTTTTTTTTTTTGGTTTTTCGAGACAGGGTTGCTTTGGAGCCTGTCCTGAAACTAGCTCTTGTAGACCAGACTGGCCTCAAACTCACAGAGATCTGCCTGCCTCTGCCTCCTGAGTTCTGGGATTAAAGGCATGCACCACCACCGCTCGGCAGAATTTCCTGGTTTTTCTTTTCTGGTTATTGGTTGGAGTCTCAAAGAATGATGTTATCACAATTAATTTCCTTTTGGAGGAAGCTCTTCTCTGTTAGGGATGGTCCCTACTTGTGCTTGAAAGTAGAGAAGTCAGAGTGGGTTTGACTGTGAGATACTTTCTACTGCTTTTCAACAGATTGAAACATCAAACTTTGGGGTATAATATTCAGTATTACCAGCACTCTTGGAAGATTAATTTCTCATAGGCAAAAAGGGATGTTCATTAGGAAATATGCTTCCAGATTTGCCTTATTCCTTTCCCTAATTTTTAACCACACCCCTTCTCCTAGAATTCAGTTTTCACAACTACAGAAGCCTCACCCAGGTAGCTCTCATTAGTATCTTTTTCTTCATTATTTTTGCTGCACTGATTTGGACATTAGAAATTTTCTGTTTCAATTTTAGCTCCATCACACTGTGACAATTAAAGTTGCAGACATTGTTTCTCAGCCAGCAATTCACTAAAGTAGTTTGAAAGTCTGAGATAATATCTTGCACATACTCTTAAATATGACATATTTGAATGCTTGATATTTTAGCTGTAGCTTGATTGTTTCGAATTAAAAGATTTTCTTTTAGGCTGAGATCTTATATGATAGCTTTGGGTTGATAATTACACCCAGATTCGTTTTTCATGTTCACTAAATTGTATTTCTCAACACAAAAGCTATCTATCATTTGTATTGTACTCAAATTTTTTTGTGAAGGCTCTCTTTTGTTATACTGTAATAATATAACATTAGTTAATTTATAATTTCAAGTCAGATTTGCTGATATTTTAATAATGGGAAAGACAATGCCTTATCGAGTTTTATTTTTTTTCTTTTGTGTGTGTGTTCACATACATATGTGGGCACATATCTCTGTGCAGTTTTATCTTCATGTGTGTACACAACTGATGATACCCAAGGTTGAATCTTTCTAGATTTCTCATTCACTTCATTAATTGAAGAAGTGTACAGAAACGTCAGGGTTTTCCAATATAGCAAATCTCTAGTCAGCTAGCTTTTATGATTCAGTTTCCTCTTTCAATGCTGGAATTAGAATTAGACTGACATACCCTCCAATCTTGCATTTATGTGATTTCTGGGTGTTTGAACTTTGGTCCATTTGCTTTAACTACAACAGCTTTCTCTGTCATAAATTTAATGATATACTATTACATTACTCTCCATTTAATACTAACTGTGGAAGATCACATGATGACTGATAAATATAACACTTAGTACTCAGGAGGCTTTGGCAGAAGAACCATGAGTTCAAGGTCATCCTGTTCTTAATTGTGAATATGCATTTGAAAATTAACTAATTTTAAATAAGTTTGTATTCTATATTTTTTGAAGAAATATGTTGATGAAATTAGGATTTCCTCTGCTATGGAACGATGGTCTTTTATCCTGTCACTTGATTTATTTTTAATAATTCTGATTGGCCAGTAGTTAGGCAGGAAGTATAGGCAGTGTGATGGTGACCAGGCAGGATGTAGAGATATGGCAACAAGAAATATGGGAAGAGGAAAGTTTCAGTCTGCAGTCATCACCCAGATGCAGAGGATGCAAGATGTGACTGCCTCGCTGAAAACAGAGACAAGAATTATGGGCAAATAAAAGTTATAAGAGTTAATAAGAAACCTGAGCTACTAGGCCAACCAGTTTATGATTAATGTAGACCTCTGTGTTTCTTTGGGACTGAATGACTACAGGACAGGGTGGGGAAAAAAACGCTGTGAACAACAACTGCATCCACATAAAGCCTGATAGAGCTTGGGAAGTTTCTAGACAGAAAAGAATCAGAGTTAAGCACAGCTTATTGATAGCAGCACTTTCTAAGGTGGGCTCTATTTGCTAGAGGCAAGCAGCCTCATTTAATCGAGCTTCCTGAAAAACCTTGCAGCTCTTTTAAAAGGTCCTTCTATGAAACACTTAAATGGTGTTGATGAAAAGTTGACTGCATACTTTTTGGTGGTGTCAGGGACCTCGACACTCCATAGACTTGTGGCAATAAACATGGCTCTAGCTAGTACCTCTGCCATGAGTCTAGACTCTCAGAAAAAGACTAAGGAATGGGCAGTATCCAGCCCTCAGTGCCACAGTTTTAATATTACCCATATTGCTTAGCAAATTAAAGACTCATGTGGTTAGAAAAAGAGAGATATATAGTATAGATGAATTCAAAGATGAAGTAAACCTCTAAATGGTTTACTGTGTGTGTAGGCTTGGGAGACAAAAAGGATAAAGTTCTTAAAAGAAAAAAGAAAAAAAGAGAGTAGTGGTGACACACTACTTTAATCCCAACACTTGGGAGGCAGAGGCAGGCGGATCTTGAACAGACAAGACAAGGACAACCTTGAACAGAGTGAATTCCAGGACAGCCAAAGATACACAGAGAATCCCTGTATCAAAAAGCCAATAATTAAAAATAAAAAATAAAAGAAATAGAGGTTAAAATAAAGCTACATAAAGACTAAAAAAACCCACAAAGAGTCTGGATACTGTATGTTATTGTGTTGTTTTTAGGTTATTTGATGACTGAGGAATGAGCAAAAGCTGCTAAAATACATTTGACTAAAAATACTATTGGATTAATCCAATAAATATATTTTGAAAATGCTTTGATTTTAAAATTTAAGTCATAAGATATGTTACTTTGGAGAAGAGGTTTTTTTTTGTTTCCAAAATAAATGAGAGACTGTGAATTCATTCTGCATTAAGAAAAATCAGGTTTGACCAAGGAAGACCCCCTGAGAAATCTCTGATAGAAGGAATGGCTCAGATGTCTGAATTCTACATTCAGAGCAATTCAAAGACTGCTACCTATGATGATCAAGCCTCACAGGCTACTCCAGTCAGGACTTGATCACAATTCTAAATTCTCTTTAGGTCCCCATAAGATTATCAGTGTCCCCAATCAGCAGGGAGTAACTTGGAAAACTATGTCTACATTCCAAAAAAATGGATTATGGATGTTTGCCTTTGTTTAAAATATTGGTTACAAGTTGTGATGGATAATGGTCAGGAAAAAAGCTAAGCAAAGGATATTAGATTCAGAGTTCTTGCTTAATAAAAGGGGGGAGTGTTGTGGGACAATGGTCTTTTATCCTGTCACTTGTATTATTTTTAATAAACTGTGTATTGGCCAGTAGCCAGGAAGGAAGTAGATGTGTGGCAATGAGAATTATGGGAAGAGGAAAGTTTCAGTCCACAGTCATCACCCAGATGCAAAGGAGGCAGACACAGACACAGAGAGCAAGCAAGATGTGACTGCCTCACCTAAAAGGATACCAAGCCACATAGCTAACACAGACTTGAATTATGGGCTGAAATAGGTTGTAAGAATTAATTAATGAGAAGTCTGAGCTACTGTGCCAATCAGTTTATAATTAATGTAGACCTCCGTGTACTTCATTGGACCTGAACAGCTAAGCTGCAGCACTGGGTGGGACAGAAACTTCAGTCAACACCCCTCTTTTTAGCCTTTTTTTAAAAGTCATTTCTCTTGCTGATATAGGCAGCTCAAGAACAATTTTATCAGCGTGTAAGAGAAAAACAACAGGACATCAACCTGTACATGCTGATAGCTTCTTGCAATAGGGAGATGGAAAGAGGAGAGGGAAAGCCTGGAAGTCAGCAAATAGTGAGAAGGCAAAAATCAGCAGAATAGAGCTTCTGAGACTGAGTGTGAGAAGAACCTGCATGTCAGAGAAAGAAGGCATGCTCTGGATTTGGTGAATATCTGAAAGAAAAAGAGATAAAATAAGACAAAGGAAAAGATGACATTCAGAAAACCTGGCAAAGCAAAGATTCCACAAAACAACTTGATAAAATTCCTGCAAGCAACCACCCCTTTGCATGGGCTTCTGAGAAGGAGAAGTGCATCATTTCATTCAGGGGATTATTAGTTCTCCCTTGGGATGTTTTCAGGTGACCCTATTTTCCTGGACAGTGGACTTGACAATATTGGCTGTTTGACTCTTAAAAGGAGACTATAGTATGCAATATTCCAGTTTGACCCAGAGTCAGAGGGCACTTGGTTGTTGTGTTTTTGACCAGGGAGACAAATGGCTGTAATGTGGTAGCCTACTTGTCGCCCCAGATGCCTGGATAGCTTAGCCATAAGATAATCACGCAAAACTGTATTCATTAAAATACTGCTTGTCCCATTAGCTCAGGCTTCTTATTAACTCTTATAACTTATATTAACCCATTTTTCTTACCTATGTTAGCCACATGGCTCAGTACCATTTTCAACAAGGCAGGTCACATCCTGTTTCTTCAGTGTCTGGACAGGACTGGGGAGGAATGAGAATTCTCCTGTTCTCATTGACCCACCTCTACTTCCTGTCTGCTTGTCCCACCTATACTTTCTGCTGGCTGCTGACCAATCAGTGTTTATTTAAAACATGATTTACAGAATATAGACAATTATCCCACAACACTTCAACCACTCCAGATACCTCCCCATTTTCATATAATGATTAAATCTAAGCAGTTGCAAACCTTTACCTTTCTGGTGTTACTAGGAAAACAAGAGGTGGAGGTTCAAAGAGTCAATGGCCTCCAAGGCTACAGTAACATCATCTATAGTCTATTTGCCTCTTGCCTGCTTCAGAAATAATCACTTATTAAGATTATTTTCTATGGGATCTGGGAACTCAAGGACATTGAGTCCACCTGATCCAGGTAATATTCTCCCTGTTTAAGCCATTTCTATTTCTACCAGATTACCTCCATGACTTCCTAAAAAGTCAAATAGATCTTTAGCCACATAACAGTGCTTGATTTTCATGTGTTTTATGATTCCATCTCCTGCTTTCACATAATAATTAACCAGCCACCTGTGGTGTGTGCATATCTTAAGAAAATGAAATGTCAGCCTATTTGAGCCTATGTGACAGCAGGAAACTTACTTCTAAGATATAATCAAGAGCATGTCACATTTTAGAGAATGACAGAAAAACAAAGACTTGGAATATATTGATTGTCACTAACTTATCTTTTTCAAGTTAGATTAACATCACTAATACTCATTTAAATATCAAAAATATCTTTAAAATGGAATTTAGAGCAGTTGTTCTTGTACCAATCAAGAATTACTCATAATAAAAATTCATGAAAAACAAATTTGAATTAAGAGAATAATCATATTTTATTAACTTTATTAATCAAAGAGAAACTGCAAATAAAACATTTTATAGAAAGATAAAATAATAAAAGTTGACTGGGTCAACTTTTCTTCCTAGGGCTGGGCGTAAAGGGGCAGGTAGATATCTGTGAGTTCATGTTTTTCTACTTAGTGAATTCCAGAAAACCTAGGGCTCTGTACAGAGAAATTGCCTCAAAAAAATTAAGTTAATCAGTATTGTCATTTGAAGGAAAATTGTATACTACTATTTCTAATATTAAACATTTAGTCCCCAGTTTATGGAGTTCTTTGGGGAGAAATAAGTTGCCACCTTGTAGGAGAAAATATATCACAAGTATTCCTCACTATCATATCTTATATATGTTTACCAATAAGAATGACTGAAGAATAATGACAAATGCTAAAAGAATGGAAATATTTTAGATCTTAAATGTCTCCCAGGATTGTGTTAAATCCTTGGTTGCTGGGGTTGACACTGTTGGAAGTGTGGAATCCACTATGTGGAGCTAAGTGGAAGGAAGTTACATAAATGGGGACATGCCTCTTGAAGCAAATATTGAAACTGCAGCTTACTCCATTCTTCCCTCATTTCTTCTCTGTGCCTCCTTCCTCTCATATTCCCCATCTCTCATTCCCAATTACAAGTCCTTAAACAGCTTCCTTTCCTATGCATTTCCCCCTATGATATTCTGTCTCACCATAGGCCTGAAGCAATGGAACCAGATGACCAGAGACTGAATCTTCTGAAACAAGGTTAAATTTGAATCATTCTTCCCTATCTAAACATTTGTACAGGGCAGTCATAAGAGCAACTGCTGACACAGTAAGAGTCAGAAGTTGCCCTAATATAGGTACAAATATCTACCAGAGTTTATCTAATCTCATCCACTAATTCAGCTATATTAGAAACCATTATAATATGGGAGATAATACAATGAAAGATGAAAAGGAAAGTATATGTACGCAAGAGGTTGATTCATTACTTTCCAATAATATTGCCTGGTCATCATATTAATATATAGAGGCTCAGAGAATATGCACTCACCAAAGTTCATGCGTAATTATCCCACTACCATATTTTCAAAAGTGAAATGTGTAAAATATAAAATATAAATGAGATAGGAAAACCATATAGGATTCATATTTTACCTATTATTATTTTAGCTTTATAAGTCCTTTGTTTTTATGAAACTGAGTATACTTACTAGAAAGTTAACTAAACTTTAAATCACCAAAATGAACTATATAATGCACTAGTGAATTTACAGAAAAAATAAACAATCCCACTATGCCAAAAACCTCTCTATGCAGTTTTTCAATTGATTTGCCTCAGTGATTTGTGGACTTTGTATAACAGCAATGTGAGTAAATTTTGGGGTTACACACCAGTATATAATTTTGGCATCTTTTAATATGAAAACTGCAGAGCTAGGTTATTGTGTCACAAAAGTAGATAGCTTCTCAAACATTAGAAAAAAAAAGATTATAACAAAAGTAATAAGGTCCTAAAATGACAAAGAGCCAAAGTATAGTAGAGATGACTTGGTTAGGGTTACTATTGCTGCTATGGAACACTGTGACAGAAGCAACTTGGGGAAGAAAGGGTTTATTAGCCTTATACTTCCAAATCACAGTTCATCATGGAAGGAAGTCAGGGCAGGAAGTAAAACAGGGCAGGAACCTGGAGACAGCAGCTGATGCAGAGAACATGGAGGGATGCTGCTCACAGGCTTGCTCATCATGGTTCTCTCAGTATACTTTTGTTTGTTTGTTTGTTTTGTTTTTTTGAGACAGGGTTTCTCTGTAGCTTTGGAGCCTGTGCTGGAACTAGCTCTTGTAGACCAGGCTGGTCTCGAACTCACAAAGATCTGCCTGCCTCTGCCTCCCGAGTGCTGGGATTAAAGGCGTGCGCCACCACTGCCCGGCTTCAGTATACTTTTTCCTAGAACTCAGGACTGCAGGCTGGAGGATGACATGAACTGAACAGTCTGGGCCCTTCCCCATCAAGAAAATGCTCTGCAACATACTGACAGCTGATTTTTGAAGGTGTTTTCTCAAATAATGTTCCCTCCTTTCAGATAAGTCTATCTATGTCAAGCTGACAAAATAGACGGCACAGGTAAGTAAAGTTTCTTGGTGTTACACAAAAGTTCTGGTAAGTTTTTTGTCTTATGCAGGGACCATGAAAATACAACAGAAAACTTTTCAATATAGGAAGCATAAAAGTATAGAAATGAACATCAATTAAACAGTTTCACTCATTTTAAGGAAACAATATTTTGGTTACATAATTTCCCTGCAATATTCTCAATATTCTATTCAAGAGTGACACAAGTCAGATCATATATTTTAGCCACTCACCTGAACCCCAAAATGTGAACCTTTAATTTAATTTATCCATTTAAAAACTTGTTACTGTTCCATACTCTGTTCTGAGTAACAATACTTGCCAGATAAATTTCCAAGACAAAGTGAACTAATTTGAAATAAATCACCAGTCACTTGTCTACATTTATTTTCTAAATGTGTGAGAAGTTTTATTTATTCACTATTTTGAAGTTATAAGCATCTGTTATACAGAAATCCCTTAGAAACTAATGTCATGGATTTGATCCCAATAAGACGAGGACAGTGTTGAAAAGTACTTTAATATACAAGTACATTCATCAAATCATTCTCAAAGTACAAAACAGAAGGAAACACAGCTGTTCTGCCTCTCACAAATAATTTATATAAATGCATATTTCATAGTTACCTTTAAAAATATGAACAAATTTAACAATGTTGTTTTATTCAAACTATTATGCAAGGACTTTAATATTTTTCCTTTTGCATTATATAAATTTTCATGGATTTCTAAAAAACTAAAATGATTAACTAAAAATAAATTTTTGAAACTACTCTAAATAATAAAATTTCCAGAAAAAGGTAGGAAGGTGTAGGATCACTTAGGCTCTAACCGAATTAAGACATGTGAAATATTTATATCATCAGTTGAATGTCGATCTACTGGACACCCATGAAATCATGCTGTTCTGACTATATATAACAATTTGGACACAAATTAAAATTTTGGCATGATTAACTATTGAAATAAATAAAACAAAACCTACAGTGGTTTTAATGTAAAACCACTAAGGACATCCAGATACACTCTATGCCCAGTGTCTGTGAAATGTTTGGGTGGTGATTTCAAGTTAATGAGGAAGAATAGAAAGTAGAAGAACAGACTGTACAGTACTGTACAATACTTAGCAATAAATAAATAAATAAAAACTATATAACATGATTTTACAAAGAAGAATATTGTCTCAGTTCTTTACTAGAATCATCAAATTATTTTCTTATTTGTACTATTGAAATCAATTGCATTATAAAAACAATAATGCAGCTATCTATACTTTGATTAGATATTCACCTAATTTTAATACTGCTGTTGCCCTACCAATTATGGTATACTATTTGTGTTTTAATAAATGAAGCTTGTCTGAGGATCAGAAGGCAAAGCAGCCACACTAGTCAGCAATAGAGGTCAGGGAGTGTGGTGGCCTGCACATTTAATCCCAGAATTCAGGAGACAGAGACAGAATGCTCCATTAGTTCAACCCTGGGGTACACAAGATTGAATCTGTCTAAAAGAGAAACACAACTTACACAAAGTTATCCCAGAAATTGGGATCATATATTTTTAATCCCAGAATTAGAGAGGTGGAGACAGGAGAAAAATGGCTGGATGGAGAAAGAAATATAAAGGGGAAGAGACAGTAACTCAGTGGAGTGTTCAGTGTGGAATGTGGGATATGGAGTCTTCAGAATTCATGGAGACAAGATACCACACATTTTAGTTCTGAGTAGAGATAAGGGCCAGTGACTCACTGCTTTGTTTCTCTGATCTCCTGTTAAGCCCTAATATCTGTCTCTGAGTTTTTTTTATTTGTGCTATAACCATCTGCTTCTATCTTCTCAAAAACAAAAACTATTCAAAATATACAAACCACAAGAACCTCTGGCTTTACCTCTAAATGCAGGAGTTTATTGGTTATCATCTGAACAACTGAAATGACATAACTTTTCTGCACTCATATCCTAGAAAGAAAAACTAATGTGTACTCACAAAGATTATTAGGGAAAATCCTATTATTTAGATGTGAGAGTTTGAGATGCAGCTCCAATCAAGTCTAAAGACATATTAATGCATTCTCTTTCCATTGTTCAGTGGATGAAACCAGCTACAAAAATGGTTCCTCTGTGCACCATCTTCCTCACATTCTTACTCCATCTATTCTGAAACATTCTATGTGAATAAAAAGACTACATTTAACATAATAATACAAAACACTGTGGAACCATTAACACTCCAATCAAGTTTATTATGCAGAAATCACAGTAAGAAATTCCTTTGCACAGGATGTACTAACATTAAAAGAAATTTGATTTCAATCTAAGAGTGAAAGGCAAAACACAGCTATATGTACATATATAATAATAATGTGTGTGCATTATAACCCAATGTGATTTCATTGTATCGGTTCACTGTCCAGCAGATGCAATGAGATAGAATACATTTGACTCTATTTCTAGTTCTGGAAATAATAAGACTGTGGTTAAGTGAGCATTAGTTATAGAAAAAGGTTTCTAATATTTATCATGAAAAACATGAAACGAGGAAAAGGTGTGAATTTGTGATATTCTTTGTTTTGGTTCACTTCCACTAGTTCATTGCTTATTGCCAATAACTATTAGAAAGATTTAAAACTGACTCAGAGAGGTACAGATCCTTTCCCATGCTTCACAGCTGCAGCAGTTTATCAGATTCCAAGTTATTAGTTTTCTGGATTTAGGAAACAAACAATAGAAATGTCTTTAGAAATGAAGTAGATATATAGGTAAATAAATGAGTTCTATATAGATAAGAACTTGGATGAGATCTATGTTTCCTTGTACATAAACAAAGAAGAAAGAAACTGATTTAGCAA
>JAQHUG010000534.1:218030-242061 GCA_028555095.1 Dicrostonyx torquatus | reverse complement strand
CCATCAAAGGGGAGCGTTGTTCAGGGACACTCTGGAGTGTGGAACACAGAAAAGCCGGGGGAGGGGGAGAGGGGGCCTCCCAATTGAGCAGAGCACCTCGGTGGCTAGGGCTTGGTCTTACCACTCCAGTTGGGTGGATCTGAAACTGTGGCACTCACCAAGGACCAGCCGCCATCACACACATACAAAAAAAAGTTGACTTACTATTTAAAGGATTAACATCCATTATGGTAGAGAAGTCACAAATGGCAAAAAGCAGGAAAGGCGTGGAGGTAGGATGAGTAAACTAACTGGTCACATCACACCTATACTCAGGAAGCAGTAAAAGAACTAGAGAGTCAAAGTATAGACCCTAGAGCCTTTCCCCTGTGGCATTCTTCCTCCAACATGGGCCCACCTCCTAAACATTATATAATCTCCTCAAAGAGTATCTCCATCCAGGAGAGAAACATTCAACTGAATGAGATTACGGGGAATATTTTGTATTAAAAAGCATAGTAGTGCTTTTAAGAAATCTTGAATGAAGACATTTAAAAATCCAACAGCTGGATAACCCTGTTATTATTATTGTCTTTGTGCCTTCAGACATGAAAAAGAATGAGATGGGTTTTCAGTTAGTATAGTTGCTCCTGAATAATCAACACATCTATATGTAGCTATAAAAGTAAGCATGTGGCACAAAGCAAAGGAAAGGGATGAAAAATGAAAGCATCAATGCCGGGATTCCATCATTCTTTCAATTCTCTTGTCAAAAGCCAGTGCTTCCTATCAAAAGCAGCTTCTGCAGGCTTGTTATGTTCATAATCCTGATATTTTATTTGATAAGAGAATGATAATCTACTCTGTATAAGAAACATTTTAATAGCTTACCCTTTTTAGTATACTTATGTATTATATTATTTAAAATAAGTAATTAATTTATTATAGATGGAAAAGGATTATTAGACTAATGTCCTTCTCTTTATGCTTTATTTTCAATACATACAGGAGACAAGAGTTGACTGGAAAGAAACCTGAGGCAACCAAGAGCTGATCTTATCAGAAGATAGGTGTGCAAATGTCTTGCAGACTAAAAGAGATATTTTAAGAAAAAAGGCACCTCAAAAGGTCTTTATAAGAAAGAAAAGGAGGTACATCAGTGAAAAAATGGGTTTTGAGTGAAATCTTCCTCAACCACAATGTCTTTTTTCTCTGTCAGGAACACCACAATTGACCTTCACCATCTGAGTCTAGTTTCTGTGTTTTCTGTACACAAACAAACTAATCTTATGAAATCTAGATTCTACAGCAATTTAAATGATTTTTATCATTTGATACAGAGAAGGAATAAATATGGAAGGAGGTTGCCCTTCCTCATATCATTTGGAGATTATTAGATGCTCTGATTTATGTAAATCTAAAGACCATTTATCAGATCACAATGAGTTAGGATTTATCTTCACTAGACTTGTGAAAAATAAGTTTGGTGTGGAGTTCTGTGGTAGAACCACAATTAAGGACCTAAATTCAAACACGCTAAGAAAGTGAGTATTTCAACAAAGTCATCAAATATATTTCAGCAAATATATTTCTGTCAGTTAAAAAACTGATAAAACATTTTTTCTCAGAAATAATTGTAGTAATAATTTAAATGTGAATCTACATCTATAAGTCTACAAGGTAGAAAAGACATACCTATATTTAAAAGTAATCTACATATTTCCATTGATTTTTTTTAACTTGTGAGAAGAGCCATGTGGTCTTGTATGTAACATCAGGGCCCGCTTGTTGGGGTTTCTGTCCTGCCCACTACCCCACAGCCAGCAAGCCCCAAAGAAAATCACACAGAGTCTACATTAGGTTATCAACTGATGGGCCCATTAGCTCAGTCTTCCTACCAGCTCCCATAACTTATATTAACCCATTGTTCCCATCCATGCCAGGCACATGGCCGGTACCTTTTCTCAGCGAGGCAGCTTACATCCTGCTTCTCAGAGGGACTGCACAGGAATGTCAAGGGAGCTTCCTGCTTCCCAGACATTCTCCTCACCCTGCCTCTACTTCCTGTCTAGTTGACCTGCCTATACTTCCTACCTGGCCAATCATCATTTATTTAAAACATGATTGACAGAATACAGACACATCTCTCACCCACACCACTTGTAGACTTAATGAACCTATTCAAAAAATGTGACTTTGAAGCAAGCTAGAATTCCAAATCATTTTAGGTGAAGAACAAAAGATAATGTTTTTCTAAGTTCCTTCCATTCCTATTTATTTTTGAAACAATATTTTCTTTAATTTTTACATGCCAATCCCATTTCTTTCTCCCTCCCCTCTTCCTATTTCCCCTACTTTGCTCCCCACTCCATTCCCAGAGAAAATAAGGCCTCCCAAGGGAAATCAGCAAGTCTGTCACATCACTAGAGGTAGGACCAAGGCCCTCCCCTTTGTATCCAGGCTAAGCATGGTATCCTTCCATGTGGAATGGGCTTCAAAAATCCAGTTTATGCACTAGGGATAAATATTGTCTCCACATCCAGTGATCCCACAAATGGCCCAAGCCACACAACTGTCTCTCAAATTCAGAGGGCCTAGATTGGTTCTATGAAGATTCCTATGTGATTTTACATTAGTTGATTGGTACTAAAGACTTTTGGTTTTGTGGAATCATAGACTTCAGCAGCATATGTCAGCTTGTTGAATTACATGAGCCACTCAATTCTATTTCTGAAGATTCAAGTAGTTGTTTATAGGATATTTGTTGATCATTATTGATAACTTCTACCTCCTTATGAGGTATATCATCAAATTCAAGACAAGAAAATGACCATCTGATTCTTACCAATAATTTAATTATCTGTTAAGTATTTTTGAAGAAATCATTGTTTAAGTTGTGAAAGAACTAAATTAAAAAATGCATGTGATATTATCATCATCAAAATGAATGATTTAGATAAGAAAAAAGAAAACATAAAAATTACAGACAAAATACAGTGAAAATTAATGCAGAGAAAAGTACAGTAGACCTTTCCATTGGCAGAGTACTCCTCACTCCACCTGTCAAGGGAATCGAGATTCATTTCACTTTATGGGAGAGTATTTGAATTGATAGGACCTTCCCAAGAAAACTTTTGAATATTTATATATAAATATTCCTAGAAAGTGAGGACATGTACCTCTAGAAACACACACACACATTGTATTTCCATTTAAGTGATGATTTTACCATGGCAATACTTTATAATGAAGTGGGAATTCAGTTCAAGGTCTGTTTTAGGTTAAATTTGCCATCACCTTGACGGTCAATAGTGACAATTTCTTCATCGCTCCTTTGCTCTCTTTTTACCTATTTCATGTCTCTGATTCTTACTAGATCAGTTTCTCAGCTCTTCTTTTAAGAATTTGCTCAGAGGAAAGTAAACATAAAATAAAGTGTCTAGCTGTCCACCACTAAATTATTCATGACATGTATGTTGATTTATTGATTAGATTTGATTAATGAACAGTTTGATGATGACAGCTCTTCAGATATCTGCCTTGCAGGGTTCAATGACTCATGGGAAGGAAACAAAGCAGTGAGCCTTTAAGTTGAGCAGTGTCTCCGCTTTAGTCAAATTTCTATTGCTGTGAGGAGACACTAAGACCATGGCAACTCATGTAAAAGAAAGCAATTAATTGGGGCTTGTTTGCAGTTTCAGAAGTTTAGTTAATTACAGGCATGGCAAGAAGCATGGTGTCATGCAGGCAGACAAGGAGCTAGAGATGTAGCTGAGAGAGCCACAGGCAGCAGGAAGACAGATACTAGATTTAGCTGGAGCTCATGAAACCCAAAAGCCCTTCCCCAGTGACAAATTTCCTTCCTTAAGGTCACATGTATGCCAACAAGGGCACACCTATTAATTCCTGTGAAGTAGTGCCACTGCTTAAAGGCCTAGGATTCAAATCTATGAGCCTATGGTGGGCGTTCTTATTTAAAACACTAAAGACTCCACCTAGGAAGATATATCATTAGACTGTCACAATGGATTTTAATTTCTTTAACTATTTACCAAGCACAAGGATTACAAAAATCATCTGCATTCTGGTAAACAAAAGAGTATTTGGCATTTATTAGCCTGGTGAAGCTTCTGTTCATCCCAAGAATTAGGGAAGATAGATCTTAAAGAAGAAATTGGGGAGTGTACTCTTTCTAGGGAACCTCTATCAAAAGAAGATGAGCTAATGAGAAACAGCATGTAAAAATGTAAGAATATCATGTTAAAGTCTTAGAAACAAGCAAACAAGCAAAGGGCAAAAGAATGAAGAGAGATGTGTGATGAGTTGACACATATTTCTTCAAACATTTTTCAGGTATTTTCTATGAGTATTTTTGGAGAATACTTACTAATTTTCGTATCAGTGAACTTTGTCTAGTCCATTATTTTCCATATGTGGATAGTTTTCGTCAAAAGACTTGTAGATCTCAATATAACTGAAAGCCTGAACATACAGAGTGTTCTTCCTCACTGTGTGAACTTCAGCCTTGGTATTTCCAAACTTCAAACTGTTTTAAAAAATCAGTACATCTTATCCTGAGAATGACAGTTTTAGACAGGAATTAGCACCTTCAGCTCTTCAGGGCTCATGACTGAGACTGGAATTGCTTATGTCCTCTCCTGGTTCTCTAGCATGCTAACTGCAGATCTTAGCAACTTTCAATTTCATTGACCACAGAAACCAATTCTTTAAATAATTCCTTTGAAAATTTTTCTCCTTTCTTCTTTCTATGTATATGCATAAATAAAAATATGTTTATTTGCAAATATATATGTTATGCACATTAAATATAGACCAGAATTTAAGTAAATAGTACAACATAAAATAATGAACACTTTTGTACTAATTATTCTTCAATAGAAAAACATTTTAATATAGTTAATTATTTGCATCAATTTTGCTACTTATTTAATTTTAAAGTTTTACAACTAGAAATATTAAACATGTCTCATTGTGGCTTCCATTTCTGAAATTTTAAAGATCAGATTTGAAAGGGGTCTTCAAGATTCCCATGAGCATTGAATCTTTGATTTCAGACTAAGAGTTCAACAGGGGAACCATTTGATCAGTAATAAACTCCTAACCCATGAAATAGTGAGATAATAATTTTTGTCTTGTATTAACTTGCTAAATTATTACAGAATTAAACATTTACATTCTATGTTCCCACTTTGACATAGAGATTTTATTTTATGGATTTCAATCTTTTTCATACGTGCGGGTGCTCCATCATCGAATTATGATGCAAAATGAGTTTTGTCTACTTTGTTCATTTAAATGTCTAAATGCTCTAAGGGTGTACGGAAAGGCCAGCCTCCTAGAATAGCTGCCTGATGTGGTGTGCTTTTAGCTTATTTGAATGCAGAGAGATTGAGTTAGAAGAGCTTTAGTTATTCATTTTGGGGAAAAGTGCCTTTGTGAATTAAGTGATAGGGCTATTTGCAGGAAGCATTGAAATATTTCATGTTCATAAATGGCAAACTCCTATTACTTGATACTGAATATTCTCTGGGTTTCTACTCTCATAAATATTTTGGGAAATCGAGTTGTGAAGATACTGTCAAAGAGAAGGAAAATTAGAGAGTATTCAAAGGTTAAAAAATCCAGATGTGAAACTAATTTAAAAATACCAAATACAGCATTTGTGAATTATGATAATATATTCAGTTAATAATACACTGCAAATATCTGAAGTTTATTAAATAGCAAATGTAACAAGCAACTAAAAAGCCTATTTTAGCTCAATTCCAGGATAGGTCATAGTATTATTTAGCCTTAAAACACAACATACTAGCAGGATTAAGTAACTTATAAATCAGCCTAAATTCCCATCCAGAAGCATTTTTATTTCTAACCTGTATCATAGGCCAGTGTAGGATTGCAGCAGACTTAAAAAAGCATTGTTTGGTGGAGTCGTGTTGAGATCCAGGTCTTCAAAGAGTTTACATACCAGTGAGTTGTAAAACTGAAAGACTGGAGAATACAATCTTTCACTCACATACTAGAGGCCACCTCTGTGAAAGTGTGCTTGTAAATACAAATTACCTCTGTGTTTAGAAAGAGGGTATCATAAGTCTTTATCAGAGATTTGTTGACAGTCACAGAATTTCAAGTAGTGCACTAATGCAAGTTGTTTGCTAACAACACCTAATATAGAACACTAAAATATACGATACAAAACAATGAGATTGCATATATACTAAATAATATAATACAAAAAATGACACTTGTGCAATATTGAGTCCCAAATAATCCAAATTTTGTATTCAATGTCATGCCATTTTGTTTTCTAGCACTTTCTTTAATATGATCATAATTTATCTCTTACATGGCCTAATTCATGAAAACAAAACCTCAGGCAGTATTGTACACAATGGTTGGCTCATCCAGACAGATTTAGGTCTTTATAAAATCATGCACTAAATAAACAGGTTTATTCTCTATTTTTGTGTGATCTTTCTCCAAAATATGCCACTTGAATTGTAAGATCCTTCCTGCTCAGATAACTCCAGCTTTTACTAAGTCATAATTTTAACTTAAAATTCAAAATAAAATTGCATATGTTTAATTCTAAATAAGCAAATTCATATAGAAATTAAGAGATTTTTAGTAAACATTTAATTGAAAGAGAGCAATGAATTTTAGTAGGGGAATGGGTACCTGGGAGGGTTTACAGGGAGGAAAGGAAGGAGTAAATATCATAGTTACACTATAATAAAAAATTGTCTTTAAATAAAAAGATTAAATACTATATACATACTTATAATGTGATCTTTAGGCAAAGTGTTCTTTTTCTTAAGTTTGTTATAAACAATTAGTCTTATGTATTCAAGGAAAACCTCTGCACTTCTTTATTTAGAAGCTTTAGTTTTAACCGCATTTTACTCCATCCTCTTTCATATATATTGGCATGCCCTGGACAAGACCAGAATATTTTCTCTCTTTGATGAACATCAGTGTATTAATTGCAGTACATAATCTTTTTCTATATCTGTGCTATGAAAAGCACCAGTCTATAAAATAGCAAATCCAGCACAACTTATAAATCTGTCTATTCTTCAACTGTCACAATCACACTGTACTTCTTCATATGCAAAAAATAATGGTAAAGAAAGAAATTATTCCAATATCACTATAAAATTTCTTTCAATAGAACTCTGTCTTTGCTGAGAGTTCTTTGCATATTCTTTGGGTATGGTGGCAATGGTTTTATACATCTCCTTAATTTTTGGCAGGAAAATTATACCCTACACATCAAGTGTTACTTGCAAAATCCACCTATATTTCTAATTCTTCCTTCTCCTCATAGGGTTTTCTTTTTTTCAGTTATAAAGAAATGTCACGGTTTTTTTTCTCAGCATTGTAGTGTGTGGGGCTTTAATTCATCTGATCCCTCATTTCCAGGAGCTTATTGTGTATAAGGTACATCTACTAGGGAAGCCATTTCACCACTTCACCTGGTTGTCATGGCATAGCTTTTACAAGTGACATCTATTAAAACTACATACTGGAAAACTCTGAGAAACATAACTTCCAAAGACTTTCTAAGATCAAGATACCATTAAAATACACCAAAGCTCTCTTATAATCTTAGCAGTGACTGCAGAAACACTCATTATGGAACTTTTTTACTGGGAAGGACAAAATAAAAGGAACTCTGCAATGTGAAGCCCTTGATTTTCTCTCCCAACTCTCACAATGGACAGCTTCTCTAGGGCTGCTGTCATCGCCTGTGGATTGCAATTTGCCACATTGCAAAAGTGCCCTGGGCTCTGAGAGCCCTGTGCTTTTCCATGCTGTTTTGTGAATGGGCTCTCAACTGTCAGCCTAGTGTGTGTCAGATGAGGTCGGAAATTCGGCTCTGAAACTGTGTTGTAACTTACATTGTAACGGAATCTGTAATGTGTCTAGAGAATGCGTGTGATCAACCTGTAAAAGAAGAGATGGGTTAGGAAGATTTTCTGGGATATACTGTAAGCTCTCTTGAAAGTGATGGCTATACTTATTCCACAGAACCTGTGTTGCAGAATGGGAATCTCCTGCTGTGTGACCAGGACCTGTCATGTTCCCAATGGAATGACCCTTTTTAAAGGATCATTAATCATGAAAATCTCAGATTCCTTGTGTTTCATGACATAGCTCATTGCCATTCAGCCACCGTTCCTGGAACCTGTTCCTATATTAAAGCTTTTATGAGTATAGATCCACTATTTTTCTAATATCTTTCTTCATGGAAGCCCAATTTAAGATTTAGAAATATTGAACCTGCCTATACCAAACAACAACAACAAAAAAAAGCAAAATATCTGCCTAACTCTCCCTCAACGAAATATCTCTCTGTCATGTAGAATACATTCCATGTACATATTTTGAAAAGATTATTACTTATAAAATTGCAAGGTATGACTAAAAATAAGTAAGATAAAAATCAAGTTGTCATTTCTATGAAGAAAACTGCTCTTTTTTATTGCCAACTGGTGGCTACCAAGGTAGTAGTAGTCAATTTTCTTTGCGGAGTGACTGGCAAGTGATGTGTTGCCTATATCATAGTGGATGAGTCTATAGTCATACACATTTTGGCTGAAGTTATTGGACTCAGTGGGGTATAACAAAAATAAGAGGCCATGGGCAGAAAAATGTGATATATGGAATGGGGTACTGGAGGGAGGAAAAAGAGGTGGATATGATAATAGTGTATGTTCCCCATATGTGAATTTTTTATTCTTTTTTTGTTGGTTTAAATATATTTTACATTTTTTCTTTTTTCCTTTTTAATTGATTTTTTAAATAATGAAAATCAGAAGGCAACCCTTCTGAATGCTGCTTGGGTGTACATAACTTTGAAAGTTAAAACAAAAGGGCCATGACTCTAAGTGCAGTCCTTGATAAGGCTGGTATCTTCAAAAAGTCAAGATCATGGAATAAGGGACAAGTCCAAGTTCACAGCTCAGCTGCTGGCATAGCTAGGCTATGATGCAAGCAGAATCCGTGCTAAATGTATGTCTGAAAGCGTCCAGAAGAATACTAGGAAGAAAAGTGGGGATCAGGACATACAAGTACCCTGTTTCTTTCCTTAGCTGAATCAAGGATGGAAAGGATTAAGAGTGATCTGCCACTAATAAGGGAAAAATCATAATTGTGAAGGATAGAAGGAAGGGGAAGTAGACTAGAGAGAAAAATAAAAAAGGAGAATGGGAGAAAAAAAAAGATATTCCTGCTTTATCACAGTTTTCCCTCCCTTCCTTCCTTCTCTAAAGTTTCACCACATAGCACAGGCTATGCCTCTGGATCAAAATCCTTCCACATGAGCACCCTGAGTGTTGGTACTAGTGAGATTTGTGCTACTAAGCATTACCTGTCAGTTTTCTTTCTGAAAGGCAATACAAATGAGATTTTAAAGAGGAGCAGAAGAAATTGAACAACAGAAGTTCCTGCGGCAGGGGAGAGGAAGAGAAATAGCTGTCTGTCACAGGGAGAGGCACTTACAATCATTCTTATAAACCTTAGCACAACACACAGCTTTCCAGGAAGAAACAATGCATCATAACAGAAATATTTGTCATCTATTAATTATCTGAATTTGCAACTATAGTCTTTTGATTTCTCGGGATTTGATGAGAGGTTAATGTTAGAGAGCAACAAACAAAACTGAACATTTTAACACTCAAGAAAAGGATTTAATATTGATGAGACTCAATTACTTAGTAGGTCAACCCCGAAATTTGTTATTTCTCTTTTATAATGAGACAGTGAACACAGGAGAGATGGTGGCCTAGTTAAGGCAAATTGGAATAAATGAATGATTATGGTTAAATATGCACATGGTTGGGGACTTGCATTAGGTGATAGAATTAGAAAATAATGCTTGGCAAGGAACAGATAAGTTTCCTTATAATAACACCTTTGCACCCAGTTTGAAGAGAGTATAATTAGAAAGTGTGCTTAAATAGTGATCAGCCTGAGGCCAAGCTCATAAAACCACATCTTAACTTAGTGTGCAATTTGAGTATGTGATGTGCAGGACAATTATATATCAAAATAGTAATTACTAATTGGATCTTTTACTGATCATTTTACTGACAGACATTCAGTAGAGGGTTTTATTTATTTTTTATTTTATTTTATTTTATTTTTGGGTTTTTCGAGACAGGGTTTCTCTGTAGCTTTGGAGCCTGTCCTGGAACTAGCTCTTGTAGACCAGGCTGGTCTCGAATTCACAGAGATCCACATGTCTCTGTCTCCCAAGTGCTGGGATTAAAGGCATGCGCCACCACCGCCCGGCTTCAGTAGAGGGTTTTATAAATAATAGCTTATACATACACACATATGGATACTCTTATTGCCATAAATTCAAATAACAAGTAAGAAGGAAAAGACTGTCTCATTCAAAGCTACAAATCTATAAGTGGCAGAACTTGTCAATATGAATGCTTAGTAGCCACTAAAGGTTGAAATGCAGACAAGTAGTGTGAGTAAATGCATGCAGGTATTTAAACTTCCATAGGATGCTTCTTAATAAGGCAAAGCAGGTAAAGAGTGGATTGTTTCATTGGCTCAAGAAAAGGATAAAGTAAATTTCTCAGTTTGCATTATCTTAGGGAAGTCTCTAGGGGCTGGAAAGGGCAAATGAAGCAAGAGGTTTTAGGGGTAAATAGGGAAATTACAGATATCACGCTGAGATGAGGACAGATGAAAGACATAATGTAAAGCTGCTGCGTTAAGGAAGAGAAGCAGCAAGGAGGTGATAGAGAAAGACTGCTCTGGCTATTAGAGGTAGACATTAATACCAACCATGGAAGGCCAAGCCAAAAAAAAACGATGAGCAGGAGGCAACTTTAGTTGGAAGCCATGTTTCTGATAGAAAATAGGGTGCAGAAGTTAGGAAGTGGGTACCAGAGAGTCACAGTTGGTGAGTCAGAAAAGGTGAACAGTCACAGAATCAGAGGTCAAGAGGTTCTTGATGTCTCGTCTTGTAACGCAAGCAGCACAGCCACACAGATGTGAAAGAAATGTGCTTCATGGTTCCCTGAGGAAAGAGGAAAACACAGTAAGTGCCAGGAAAAGTCATATAAAAAATAAGGAATTGTGGGGAAATGAACTACTTCTGAGATCTTTCTAGTGCTTAGTAAATGGAAACACACATAAACAAAGAAAATAATATTTTTTCTTTATTTATTCTTCTCTCAAGAATAAAGTATAACAAGATGCAATAAGACTAGGGACAAACCCTCATATCATGGCTGTGCTGGTTACACCATAGGCAGAAAAGGATTTCAGAAGCTGGCAAAGCAGTCAGGGGCACCTCCCCACTCCCACTGTTAGAAGTCTCACAGAACACCAAGCTACGCAACTGCAGCGTGAATGCAGAGGACCTCGTGAAGACCCATACAGGTTCTGTGATTGCTACTTCAGTCTCTGAGCCACTGTTAGATTTTATGAGTCTTTCTTTAAATATACTGATTTTATGATATGACTCTATGGAGTTTATATCATGTGGAGATGATATATTTTCTAATTTTGTATTTTTATCCTCAAAAATAATGCTAAAGTGAAAATTTCTTAGAATAAACAATTTTGACACAACCTTATAAGTGCAAAGATGGTGAAGTGATTTAGAATACAAATTTAAAAAAGAAAAGTACTAAATTACATGGGGAGAAAATACATCACATCAGATTTATTCTCTCAAATGGATTATTTTACACTTTTTAATGCCTCTGGTTTTGTGTTTTCAAAAACCATCCTATACTTATTACTAAAACTGTCCATAATACTCATCCCAACAGAGATGATACCTCTAAAGGCCACTTTGGTCACCCCCAAAGCCATGGATTCCATGAAAGTTAGTTTATATATCCCTGAATGTTGCCTGCAGTATTTTGTCAGTGTTTTGTGGTGAGATGTTCTCCATGAACCATCATTTAACAGAAGAGACTTACATACCCCATGCTGAAGGCTTTCAACAGGATTATGAGTTGCTGCCTGACTAATTTGACAATCAGTTTCACCAAAATGTGTACCAACAAATGATAAATTAGGCGGAGGTCTAATCCTGCTTCCCCATAGATTCTCAAATTTTAAATATTGGTTAAGATATTTTAATTCTTTCGAAGGAAGAAACTTTTGATTTTATGTGTATAATATATACTTGTGTTTAAAAATAGCTAAAACAGTAAACCTTTACACAGTTTTTAATTAACTGCATTGAATTTCATGAGTAAATATTAATCCAGTTTTAATTGTGCATTTATATGCTGCTGGGTAGATATCTATAACTTAAACTAAATTTGTTTACATCCCAGGAATGGAATTAAAATCACTGCTTAAGTCACAATAAAGAGACTCAGAAGGTTACATTAATATATCTATGCATATATATATATATATCTTCAAATAATTATGAAAGAAATAAGTTTATCTGCGTGAGGAGCAATAAGAAGAAGGACATGGGAAGGGTTAGATTTTGGGGAAGGGAGGTATTAAAGTGAGAAAAGGTCAGGACAAGTGATATAGTTTAAAAATATAATGATAAAAATGATAAGTAACAGCCAAAAACACTAAAAGTAGTTCACAAGTATCATATAATTTATTTTTTAATGATGCAGAAAGTTATTTTCATCTTCATAAGTGTGAGTGTGCTATGGCAGAACATAGGCAAACACTTTGGTGTTTTTCACTATGTCAGAGTACATTGCTTTTGAGTGTCAAGGTCTTTGTGGTCCTTGTGTGTTACCTCAGACCTCTGCAGTGTTGGTCACACCATCTTTCCTAATCGCCACTGCTATAAAACAAAGCCTATCTTAACTCAGTTATCCTTTCCAGTGAGATTTAATTCAGACCTAATAAAGAAATTAGATATGTATAATTTTAAAACTCACTTTTAATTGCTATTAATGTACTTGTCTTTCATGTGAGTTTCCTGTGAGATCTGGTCTCCCTATTTCTCTCCTCAGTAAACAGTGTAAAAGAAAAGGAAAGTTTCTGTGTATGGGGAACAACCATGTGATTCGTGAGATATTTTGATCCCTGCTTTAACTTAATTATAAAACAGTTTAAAGGTGTATGATGTAAAAATATGAGAACTGTTAAAGGTATCCATTTTGGGTTAATAGAATATTTTCCCTATTGATAAAATTTTATGTGTATGTGAAAGTATGCATGCATTGCCTTGTCCTTATACAGAAATTTTCTGGTCATGTTTACAACTATATTATTGGTGATTGAATCTTGAAAAATGTTCAGTGAATCAGGGAGAAAGAGAACAATATTGCTTTTCATTCCATTTTATTTTTAATATTTTGAATTTTTATTTATGACATGAACATGTATTACCTTTTACTTTAAAAGAATTTGCATAACTGTAATAAAATATCTGTATCCCCAAAAGATTTAAACCTATTGTCCCTGCCCAAATAAGTATAGCAAATGATATAATTAAAATTAATAGCTTCCTCAATGATGTCTATGAGAAAGCAACATAGAAATGGCAACTTAGGTTATAAATACAGAACAGTATAATAAGCAGAACATTAAACATGGCTTAGTTTTTTTTTTTTTTGTTTTTAGTATGGAGCCAGGAAAAGAGCTTACTATAAATTTTTAATTCAGTGCAGTGCTTTCTACAAATGCATCTGTAGGAAAGATTCCTACCGTAAATAAAATGAAAACAGTTCCAAATACTGGCATGATCAGGCCTTCCTCGGAGTCTGCCACTCTGAGTCTCTTTCCCTCACTAGCTCTTGTGTCTGAAATCTGAAAAGACGTCTTGCCTCTCTTGAAACAGCTATTAGCTCAAATGTGTTGTTCAACCTGGCAAAAAAAGCTCTGTTATTTAGTTGTTGTTTGTTTGGGTAAAGGGTTTTCTTTAGCCCTGATATGATTAGTATCATAATATTTACATATCCCTAGCAATTTTGTCTGCTATAAGACCTAGTTGTTTACAAACAGGAGTATGAATTGTCTTTGAAAGACATGACCTCACCAGGTTCTACTTTTCTCCCGGTAACTCTCTTCACAGAATGAAGTATTCACAAGAGGGAGTTGATTATTTATGCCAAATCCCAATTAATCTCATAGCAGTAATGAGACAAAAACCTCTCGTGGCGGAAAGTGTTGTCCAACTCCAAACTGCATTCCTAGAAACTTTCCTTTCTCCCCTTTTGTTCACAGTGTCATTTAGAATGCCAACTACAAGGTAGTCATCCCTATAGTTTTTTACATAAATTGATTATACGGTAATGTAAAATTAAATGTGCAGCCCAAATCCAATTGTACAAAGAATGAAATAAGATTGTTGATTCTCATGCATTCCGCCTTTGTGATTCCATATATTAAGCTCAAGCAGTATTAACATGCACATAATTTTCTCTTTGTATAAAATACCATCAAAACTTTAATATCTCAGCTATAGTGTGTGTATGTGTTCCTTGAAATTTTCATGTGATAGAATTTGGACATAGTGAAAGATTGCATTTTTTCTTGCACTTGTTTATTTTTTATCTGTTAAAATTGATAAATATGTTGACAGATTTCATGTTAGGCCAGCCCTACCTTTTCTGGTATTGCTCATGCAATAATGAGCTCCAAATCAAAATAATTTAAAATGCTGTCAGGTAGTATTTGATAATAACAAATGCTCTAACATGAAGATCCCTAAAAGTCAGTGTTAGAAGGGCTTGAATTCAGTATTATTTTGAGGGGATAAATTAGTTTTGTGAGATGTGTATATTAGAATGCCTGTGGAGTGCCAGAACTGAAAATAGGCAAGAGTTTCTGATCCTAAGAAGAACCCAAATTCACCTAACAACTCACTTTTTAACAGTTGTTCCTGGCTACAGACCTTCGGAGATTCATTTGAAGATGATAGAAGGCTTTTCCCAGAGTCAGGCTGTTGTGCCAACTTTCTATTACCTAACCTGTCCGCAAATTTCTGTAGATGTCGGAACTTTTAGTGCTTAGGATCACCAGCATGTTTTCTGAGTTTCCTGGGACGACTTCTGCATATCTACTCCTGCAAAGCTGAGCCCCTATCCACTCCCCCAGCTCTATGAAACCCACTTCTCCTGCTAGGCTATTATCCTAGGTCTTTTAGTTTTCTATTTTTAGTCTTTTCATGGATTTGATGTTAGTTTTACCTCAGTAATTCTCCTCAAAATGCAGGTGTGTGTTTGCCACACTGATTCATTTTTGTGAAATAGATGTCTATTATACATTACCATTCAACCATCTTGAATCGCCCATGCAAACGCTGGGCTAAAAATTCTGGGCTCGGCTTTAGGTTGTATCTTGCTGTGCCATAATCTCAAGCTACTATTTTATACTGAGAATATTTAAGGTTTTGTAAACAAATATTTTAAGAGCATACCCTGTAATTTTATACCTATGGAATTATTTTATATATTTCTGTTAATCTTAATTCTTCATTTTGGCATGTATAGGAAAGATAAAAGATTAAATGTACAAGTAAAAAATCTTAATATGCTCAAAGCATATTATACTGCATTTGATATTTAAATATTAATTTCATAAAATCTGAGTCTCTTCAACATATTATCTGTGCATACTTATATGTTTATAAACACTCAAACATACATATATGTATATATAATAGCAACATATACGTGTGCACATATATATTATATATGAAATAGACTGCATCCATCAGAGAGTACAGCTGAATTAAGTTAAGCAGCTGCACCACCTCTGACAGAACTGTAGCTATATGCATTCATCCCCAGAAAACCACAGACTAGAATCAAACAGAAAGACTCTTCAAATAGACCTACTTTGTAAAAATTCCATCTCTTCTCATGGAGAGTGCAAATTGTAAAGTGTGGCATGAGAAAAGTCAAGTTATACCTATACCCCTATTCCCTATCATACAATATGCACAATGATAAAAGGTAAAAGTTTTTATTAAATAAATTAACTCTTCATATTCTGAGCTAAAGTTTTTATTTTTTACCCAAATAAGTGAAAGGCCTGTATGACAAGAAGTTTAAAACTTTGAAGAAAGAAATTGAAGAAGACACCAAAATTGGAAAGATCTTCCAGACTCTTGGGTAGGGAGATTAACATAGTAAAAATGGCTATTTTACCAAAAGCAATCTACAGATACAATGCAATGCCCATCAAAATTCCAAAAAAAAAAAATTCTTCACAGACCTCGAAAGAATAATACTCAGCATCATATGGAAAAACAAAAAAGTGAAGACTTTTTAAAAATTGATTTACATTATTGCAGAGAAAGGCAGTGAACTATAAAGAATATACATTCTTGCCTGGCTGTGGTGCCGCACGCCTTTAATCCCAGCACTTGGGAGTAAGAGGCAGGTGGATCTTTGTGAGTTCGAGACCAGCCTGGTCTACAAGAGCTAGTTCCAGGACAGGCTCCAAAGCCACAGAGAAACCCTGTCTCAAAAAACCAAAAAAAAAAAAAGAATATACATTCTTATAATAATACTGCCTTGTGATATCTGTTAATAGTATTAAAACTCTCCAGTGTTCCTGGATTTCAGCAAATGTCGTCATGAGGGAAAATAACATTGTTATATTAAAAGAGTCTTAAGAAAACAAAGTTTTATACTTATTCCAATATAAAAGTGGATCTTAATAAATTATATTATTTTTAACATTACAGATTTGAAATATCTCTTTCTTTATTTCCTTATCCAACACTTTCCATCCCATGTTCAGCCTGAATGAATTTTTTGTTTTGTCCTCTGCATTTGGAGATATCATTGAGCATATGTTACACAATCCCTCTATCACTGACCTAAGTGTCCAGCCTTTTCTTTTTGTTTGTTTGTTTCTGCTTAGTTACAAATTTATTTTTTATTTTTGAAATTAAAATATAATTAAATCATTTTCCCTTACTTTTTTTCTCCACTCCTTTCCATGTACTCTATTTCCATTCTTTCTAAAGTTCAAGGCTTCCATTTTATTAATTATTGTTTATATATATATATATATATGTGTGTGTGTGTGTGTGTGTGAGAGAGAGAGAGAGAGAGAGAGAGAGAGAGAGAGAGAGACTAAAATGTACCTGCAAACTGCTCAGTATATATAACATTACTTGTATGTATATGGATGCAGACCTGAGTCCTTGGTATTGGATAGGCAACTGTGGGGTGGGAGGCCTTTTCTTTGAAAAAACCATGTCTCCTGCTCTAAGCATTTCTTAGTTTCTTCTGAGGTTGATGCCCCCTGATTTTTACATTTGCTGTTTTAACATGTCTACTGTTGTTGCCCTTGTTCAGTTCTTGTTTAGACAACAGAACTTGATTTGAGACAGGGTCTTGCTATCTAGTCCAATCTGGCCTTGAACTCTTGATTATCGTACCTCAGGTCTCAGCCATGTCAGTTCTGGGATTAAAGGATTATGTCTTTATGCATGTCTACTCAGCAGCTTCCTTTTGCTTAAAAATTCCAGAAGGAACTTCTGCATTATTTTTCCATACATGTTTAGGAAAGAAAGTGGGAAAAGTAGCAATGAGCTACAGTAAAAGTTGGAATATAAGATACCAAAAAATGAAGTATTCGAAGAATATATCTGCTTTCAACTAATTGGTTGCCAACACACAGGTCTCTAAGAAAATATTGTTTTATACTGATTGTGAACACTGATTTGCATAACTCTAGAGAATTCCTGAAACTCTGACCTAATGAAAATAAGTGCCACAAGACAAATTCATTGTTATCCAGCACTTACAAAAAAATCTTCCCTGTCAACTTTTCTAAACCTGCTTTTTACAACAAAAAGCTGCTTGGATTTTGTCTGCATAATTTCTTATGTGTATAAAAATCTTCTCCTTTTCTATTGGCCATCCTGATCTTGGTCAGCTCTCTTCCCCTGGTGTCCATGGCCGGTTGGGCACGAACAGCCAGCACCTTGATTTTCACTCTCAAATGCAACCTTTCACTGGTATGTTTATTCCCACTTTCTCGCAGTTCAGTCCAAGGCATGTTCAGATGCCTTTCCTGCTTCTCAGCTCTGTCATTGGCTGGAGCCACTCACAGAGTGTGCTTTGATCCAATTTATATTAACTGGCTTATAGTAACTTACATTCACTAGACTAAGATTGAAAGATAAGAAAGAATTCTATGCTATACTTATTCTACCCACTACTCTTTTAATTGCAAACAAATGGTGATGGTGTCCCAGGCAAGCAGACTCACATTCATATCTCTCACTGATATTGTTTTATTTTCTTTCATAGGAAGAGCAGGACATGGGGGCTTTAAATTCGGGCAGAGGAATTCACCTCTTTGCCAGAGGCTTTATGACATTTTCTGTGACGGAGATTGAGAGAGAGAGGCAGAGAAAAGACAGCAGCAGTAGCAGTAGGAACAGTCTAATTGAGAACAGGGTGGGGATAAATGCCCATTCCCCCATAATAAGGTTTCCAAAGGCAAACACCAGGACATAGAACACAGACATGGCTGGCCTCTAGGAGCAGGTGCTGAATGTGACCCTACAGCTTTTTTGAGAGAACTGCAGCACGATGGCCATACTTTAAGGCTTATAATAGGAGAGGAGCTTCTTTTCTTGGTAACAGGCTCCCCTGTCACCACCAGAGACCTCTAGGCTGAGCTTGTTAACTGTTTATAGCTGGGCCTGAAAACTCACCCATCAGATTTTGGCCTGGAGCCAGACTCTGCAACAACTTGTAATTTCTGTTGAAAGCCAGACATGTTATTTTCAGTAATAGGAACTGAGCTAAATGGGCGTTTAGCGAGGGGGTTGGTGTTAATCTGGCTGGCAGCCTGGTTGTGTTTGGTGTTTTCATTATCTACAGGTACCAATGTGCTCAGACTTCTCTAGTGCTTTTCTGTCTCCACTCTTGACTTGATGTTCCCCTTAGCTCTTCTCTGAGTATTGTATATTGCAGTTCTTTCAGCTGTGATGGCTGCACTGGAATACTCTCGCTGTGATAATCAGTATCGCATCCAGTCTGTATTTCTGGCTGTGAATGTCACAATCATATATCTTCAGTGATATAATTTCTAACTTCTTTTTTTCTCTCTCAGATAAGGCAGGAAGATTATAAGACACAGACACTAGATTGGGAGCAAGGTTTTTCTTCAGCAAGAACAGGGTCTGGAAATTCATTCATATATGTAGAAATCAGGCCCATCTTACTAAGAATACATTGACAAACTTCTTAAGGATTATGTTTCTCTTACAGTTGAGGCAGGCGAGGAGCTTAACAAATGGAGGTTTCACTTGATTTGAGCTGTGCACATACCCCTGCTCTAAGAATTCACTGGACAACCTGGCACACCTATGAGCTGTGTATACACCTCACTTCAATTAATGGAGTGAATGTTCTTTTTTGACAACCTTATGATGATGATTCCATAGTCATTCAAAGTGATAACTATAATCAACAAACTGATCAGGTTTTGGCGCATGTGCCATTGTGCCCTCTGAATGAACTTTTAGGAAAAAATAATCTAACAATCTTATGCCTATGCGTGTGTTAAAATTGTGTTTTCATGCAAAGGAACATATATATTTAAAAAAAACATATAATCTATGCCTACTGCTAAGCAAAACAAAGGACCAGCCTTTCCATTTCTCTTAGTAGGAACCTGACTGATGTTTTCTTCATAGTGAAATTAATATTTGTCATTGATCTTCTTTGTTCTCACTCCTAAATGGCAATCTGTTTGTTGAACAGGAATTCTTGTTTCTTTTTACTCTACCTTATGAAACATTCCCTCAAGTATGATTGAGAATTCTTAATAACTTTAAATCTTTTCTACTTTGAAATTCTAATAAAGAAATATTTGAAATTTTAAGATTATGTAATGCTGGCACAACCAAATACGTTTAACCTCTCTAGTCTAGAAGGAGCAGTCTAACCTGGTGGTGGTGGCACACATCATTAATTTCAGCACTTGGAAGGCAGAAACAGGCTTATCTTTGTGAATTCTAGGCCACCCTGGTCTACAAAATGAGTCTAGGACAGATAGAGCTGTTACACAGACAAACTCTGATTGAGGAAAAGAAGAAAAAAGAAAGAAAGAAAGAAAGAAAGAAAGAGGGAGGAAGGAAGGAAGGAAAAAAAGGAAGGAAGGAAGAAAGGAAGGAAGGAAGTAAAGGATGAATGAAAGAAGAAAGGAAGGAAAGGAAGGAGAGGAAAGAGAATAATCCTTAAAAAATTCTTTCTAAAAATTATGACAAAAGACTAGACATTCTTTATTCCCAGAAGTATAAAGAAATAGTGTGTTAAAGGTTACCAATATCCAAAAAGCAGACATAATAGTTGATGATAAAACACACTGTACAATGTTGCAAAACATAGTTCCTTTCTGAAATGTGTGCTACCAATGAATACTAGTTTACAATATATTCATCGCTTTTTTGAAGATCTCTACTACTGGCTTACAACCAGTAACTATTTTCTAAAAGCTTTATTGATCACTACCCCCAAGTACAATACCATGAATCATTCTCTCCAGTGAGTAAATACTGTCTGAAAGAAAGTTCAGTAAATGTACATTTACTCTATATTGTCAGGAGCAGTCTGAGTGTAAATCATACCGCTTATTTCAAAATTCCTGTTTCAAACTCAGCTGATGCTTCCCACTTTCAACTCAGGCTGGAAGTGTGATTCTAGCTTTCGAATCAGAGAAGGGAAGTACTTGGCGTAGAGCTTGTTTCTCTTCCTCATTTTAAAAAGTAGGTCAGGCTTCTTCAGGGTTGAAATGAGGAAGGAAATGAACCATTGTGAAAATGACTGTCTTGAGTGAGCTGCCAACATGTCTACTGATAATTCTGCATCTCTGACTGCTCCTTGCAGGGTAGCATTTAGAACATCACTGAAAGTCACATTTTTGAACTGGTGGTCCACTTCAAGACTTCCATAAAAAAGGAAAGTGTCTGTGCCAGTCCAATTCTCAGTCTACTACAAAACTTTGAGATCCTTGAAGCCTGAGAAAGGAGCCTTTGCTATATAGTTCCTGGTATAGAATAATTCACACCATCACTCCTTACTGCTCAAGTTTATTCAATAAGTGAATATCATTTCTGGCATGGACATTGATGAGCTCAGTCCTTTCTGGCTGTCCCCTAGTGTTTGAACGACACAAGCAGTTCCTTGATTATAGACTGTAAATGGTGACATCAAGAAATGTCTATATTCCCCCCTTTGACCGCAACAGCCCCTTATTTTGTTTTGTTTATTTTTTCCTTGTATTTAACTAACACAGATGCATATCAGATCACAGGTCAGCAGACCAAGGGGGAAGTTTGGTGAGATTTTCCTACACAAGTACACTGAAATTTGAATTTCTAGTTTCTCTTTATTAATAATTTGAGCGTTAAGGTATTGGGTTTCAAGGTATATTAAGGGAAGTGAGACCATTTCTACCTTCCCTTAAGGCAAAAGGTCATAACTGTTTAGCAACAATCTCCACATTCACTGTACCTTTGGAGTTCAGCTTATGTCTTTAATTTTAATTCAGGATAAAAATACAGTGACCTTGTGATTATAAATGAAGACTTTTCTGGTAGCTCTTTTCTTATTTAAAAGACTATGATTCTTTAAAAATTCACAAAAAATAGTTCTCCTAAAAACAGATTCTTCTGAAATATGATTCTCACACAAATCAGTATGTCTATAATTTGATCTATCCTTTTTCATAGTAGTCATTTAACTTTATCTTTCCAATACCCAATATTTGAGAGTCCATTTTTGAGGGGTCTGAAAATATTCTGTTTTATTTTAAAGACACATTTTCAGGATTCTGTGAAATCTCAAAAGCCTTTCAGCAGTAATTATTCACTGGCATATCAGCATTATATAATCATCTTCTTCAGAGCATGGGATGCAAATCTAGACTCAAGTGAGTGAGAAATACTTAGTAATTTATGAACTGTGAAAAGAATAAACCATAGGCATTTGGTCCATCAGGGTCTACTGAAGAGATGTGCCTAATGAAGCAGAGGCAAGCTTGGAGCTTCACCCTCCCTTCTTAGTTAGTGACCTTGTGATACAGTCTTTATGTCTACTTTCTCTATGTCTATCACAACCAATGATGAAATCGTACATCACAATAACAGAGAAATAAAGGAAAAATGAAAAGGAAAAATTATTTTCCCTAGTAAAAACATGAAAGCTAAAGAAAAATACACAAGAGTATTTTACTTTAAAATACCAAGCTTCATATAGTTAACACACATTAATTTTTCAAAATGGTACACATTTTATCTTTTGGTGTTTAATATACTTCTCAACATTGTTTTGAGAATATTTAAATATTAATCTCTACAGTTATGTTAAAACAATTGTATAATTTAAACTGGTGCTTTAAGTATTAGAAACGTATTCATTTATAGCATATACAGTGTCCCAATCACAAAAATTATCTGCCACTTTAAGGATCACTTTACAGAATCTTGGCTCTTTCCTTTCTTTCTTTCCTTTTTTTTTTAACAGTAAATGAAGTTCCATTTATCCATTTCAAACGTTGAATTTTTAATATCCCACTGCTTTTCATCTCCTCTTCCACTCAGTCCACAGTCCAGTTCACATATAAACACCCATTAGCATCTACATGTCATGGCAAGGGAGGGCTTGGAGCATGATGCCTGCCCTAACGCTGACCTTCATGTCATGCTGAAGATAAGCTCGCAGTCTTATCATCTTTAAGAATGTACATTTTCTACACAAAGCAAGTTCACTGCTATGTTGCTTTGACTTACTTAAGCAAACAAGCGAACTTGACCTGTGCTTTCTGCCATGGAGAAAGACTTTCTTATAAAAGCAATTTAAGGCAATTTAGGATGAGTTCTTGACCAGTAAAATCTATATATCAGGGAGAATTGAGGAAGTTTAATCCAAAATAATAGTGCCTTCAAAGAGAGTTGTGTTCTATGAATTGTGTCATTTATGTTGGGCAGTTAGACAGCATGGCAGTTTTCAAATGCTAAAATTAAAGTTTAAAAGGCTGGGAAACTTGATTATCAACAGCAGCCAGGAATCTATGTTAATTCAAAAGCTTGTTCTTGTATCCCCGTTGTGAACATATTTTATTTATTGATTGATAGTTAAATGTGGTTTCTAAGTAAATTCTTCACTCTAGTTTAACACCGGTAGACAAAAAGACCTTCTGTCATTTCTGTTAATGCTATCAAACTGAGGACCCTGATTGCCCCTGAAGAGGTGAAGGTCTAGATCTCCAGCAGAGCCCTACTCTCTAAATCCTAGCCCTCTGAGATACATTTTGCACCCAACTCCCACCCAGTGAAGCCCCACAGACTGAGGAACAGCCTCTCAGCATCCACACCCATCCCCCACTGACTCTCTGACCTCTGAAGCCTTGGCCCTGCCTCCCCCTAGAGAAATGAGTATCTAATTTCCCAGCTGGTGAACCATGCTTTCTAGACCCTAGCCCCTGGAGGCACATCCCCTGCCACACCACCAACCACCAAACCCCAGAGAACACAGAGCAACCTTCCCACACCTGCAATCATCCTCCAGACATATGCAACCACCAGAGCGCTGGTCTTTACTGTACTGGAGAGGAATCCCCCGGAACACTTCAGCAACTACCAGAAGCACATCCCTGCCTGCACAAGGAGGAAGAGTGACCACCTAAGTCACAGGCCCTACTTGTACCAATTAGAGGAGGAGAGACCCCCTGAAGCACAGGCCACAACTGTACCCCTTGGCCATAACTGCACCCCTCTGAGGAAGACATGGATAGCGACAAATACGAGAATACATTCAACAACTTACAGAGCAATATAGCAATACCAGAACCTAGTGGTCATACATCAGGAATAGCTAAACATATTAACCCATGAGAAGCAGAAGCAAATATCCTTACATATAACTTTATGAAGATGATTGAGATTCTTAAAGAGGAAATGAAAAATTCTTTTTAAGAAAAAAAGAAAAGGGGCTGGAGAGATGGCTCAGTGGTTAAGAGCATTGCCTGTTCTTCCAAAGGTCCCGAGTTCAATTCCCAGCAACCACATGGTGGCTCACAACCATCTGTAATG
>JAQHUG010000534.1:195608-208097 GCA_028555095.1 Dicrostonyx torquatus | reverse complement strand
TGGTTGTTCTTCCCGCGGGCCGGGGGCCTCTGCCTCAATAATTCTACCCTTTTATAGTTTTGGTGGTCAGAGGTTGCAAGAGTCTTATGGTGCCAAAATCAGGAGCTTTATATACTTTGAAGTTTCCCATTGATAATATATTTCTTACATTTTTTTTTACAGTTTCCACACACAGGAGAACATTCTTAATCTCATGTTTCTTGGTCCATTTGCAAAGCAGTGCATAACGTATTCAGACATTCCCAGCTGAAACAAACCATCTGAATTCTAGCTAATAAAAACTCACACAAATGTATTAGGTTCTCCAAATGGTGATCCAAGATAACCTAACTATGTCAAAATTTTTAGTCAAATTAGCAAAACTTATTTTGCCAATACATCTCGTTCCTGAGGATATACACATGGGAATTTTTATCAAGGAAGTAATATCATTCAATTTCCAAATAGGCCCTCAAAATATGCAATAGTATACTTGATATGTTATATTTTGTCTTTCAACTAATTTTATTTGAATTTCTACTCTGAAACAAAACATTCCTGTGACCTTAGGTGACTTAACCTTCATACTTCTTTGTTTCCTTTGAATACAGAAAATATTTTCTAATCTAATTAGTATAAATAAGATCTGCTTGTTGTATTCTTGGCATGGTATGTTACACATTGTAAATAATCAAAAAGTTTAAGGTACTACAATACATATTGCCAATAATTGAGCAAGGAGATTAATGTCAACTCTACAGTGATTTTACAGTTAAGACTTAAACACTCATGAACCTAGTGCATTCTCAAGAACTCAACTAGGCTAGATAGTACTCTAGATTTTCCTCCAACTGGTTGAATCAGTGTTCATATCCTTGAAACATCTGATTTGGTATCTCAGATATGCTATACAGTAATTTATCTGAGTCATAAATGTGACCTCCAAATTGTTAAATGCTGAAATGTGTCAATGTTAATAGACAACAGTATGAATTTTCCCAAAATTTCTCATCTTATCAGCTTGAATCTCTTCTAAGAAAATATCTTCAAAGGCAATTCTAGTTAAGCATCTTCTTAGCCTCCTTCTGTAGTTTTAGGGCAGCCTAATACACTAGAGCAATATACGTTTTAATGGTACCCCACTTAAAATCCCTTTTTATTTTTTGTTGCCTGATTCTTATTAATGTATTCCATACACTACCACAACAAATGTGCTCCAACATGCACCCTGCTGTATTACCCTTAATGTCTTCATAGGTAGCACCTATGCTAACCAATGTTAAAATTTTGGCAAATATAATATTATAATGGAAGTAAATGAACTTTGAAAAGTTTTGAGAATTCTAACAGTGTTAGACTTAATGCTGCTCAGTATTCATAAATGCCAAGATAAAGCAGACAAGATATGTTGAAGCACCTATTTAGTGCTGTGTGTTAACACATATATGTACATGTACACTGAAAAATTGCTAGTTCCCCTAACTAGTATGAAAGAACAGAGTTCCTTTATATTACTATTTATATTTTTAACATATTTGTCTTATCATTTAGAATAATAAAATCAAATGACAAATGCACTTTTCTCTTCCTTGAAGTTTAAAGAAGTCTAGTGCAACATATGCTGCTTTGCTTTTGTCTTTGTTGCTACCATAAATTTTACTAAACTACAGTCAAAGTTGCATATGGGACATAACAAGATTAGTGGTGTTCACTTTGAAGAGGTCTTCTTAAAATAAACATTCAATTTTTGTTTTATTTTGTTTTGAATCAAACTTTATAAATAAATCTACCTTCTTTCTGAAACCTTTGATGATTTTGACAATTGGTGTATATGCTATTAATAAATAATATTTTTGTCTCCTTGCTTTGCCAGGAAGCAAAGTATGCAATATTATATTTCTGATAAAAAATTCACATTAATTTAGAGATAGTCATTTTTAAAATGTGCATGAATATTATTTATAGAAATGTAGTATAAATATATGTGTCTTATAAAATACCCCTGTACATAAGGAAAGAGTGATAAGTATCATGAAAACTATACAAAAGTGACAGAATGATTTTCAAATACCCTTTCTTGGTGCTGGTGATGAAGTAGAAATATTAAAGAAAACTAGAAAGATCTAGACAATAACTGAAAAGGAATATGATAGGACAAAAAAAGTTAAATTCCTGAAATAGGCAGAACAAATACTTGGAATGTTAATGTAGAAGATATTACAAAAGACTAGGAACAATTGAAATAACAACGAAAAAGGTTGAAATTAAATTGAAGAAGTAACTTTCAAATCAGTTATTTTTTAGCTGTGTAAGAGAGTTAGTTAGCTAGTTAGTTAGTTAGAATTAGGGTTAGTTCTGAATGGAGTTATGATCCAAATGTAGATCAGACCAAAAATATCCTACATACACTTTAAAATTTTCATTGAAGGAGTTTTGTGTAAATAGCTATCGGCAGGGAATGTGAGAAAAAAATTAGAGAAATTAGGTTTGAATTTCAATGAGAGATGACATCAGCTTGCTCTGTGCTCTCAATGAGGAGTGACCCAGGGTAGCAGCTGCCTTTATGTAATGGTGTTTTCAACCCTTATCAATTTCTCAGTCCCTGTCTCTTATGTCTCCTGTGCATGGTAAATGTCAAGATCCATGCTTCCTGAAACCCCACTCTCTCTTTCAAAAGGAACTTGTACAGATCATTGGAAAGACCACACTTAAGAATGATGAAGCTACAGCCCTTTTGCATACTAATCAGACATGCCTGGAAAGTTAGGTGCTGGAACCCTGTAGATTGTATCTAACACCTCAATAAGTTCCAACACAGGATATTTGAGGTAAAAGAAAACAAGGGCATAAGAAAAAGGAAAAAAAAGAAAGACGTAAAAATCTGTCCTGATTAGTTTAGGTTGTTTCGCAATGTCTTAGTTGGGGTTTCTTTGTTATGAAAAGACACCATGACCACAGCAGTTCTTATAAAGAAAAAACATTTAGTCAGGGTGGCTCACATTTTCAGAGGAAGAGTAAATAAATAATTATTGAAAATGAAATTATAATGAATGCTAAGTACTCAGTACTAAAAAGCATATATATGAACAATACAAAACAGTCATTGTGGATTGCATGAATATGCACATGCAAATGTACATGTGCTTTTATGAAGATATATTCACAAACACAAATGTTCAGATGTTTATATATTTATAAACACATATGTATAAAGATTCCCAAATATTGCTTATAAATGCTTTTTTTTACATTTAAAGGAGGAGATGATATGGATATGAATAATTTGCATTGATATAAATTTTGCTTTATGATACAAGTTCAAGGTAAATCTTGTTATATATATATTTCTGATCTTGATTAAGGTATTGTGATTGTATAGTTCATTAAAAATATAATGTATAATTAGGAAATATAGGTTGTTAATGAACAATCATCAATAATAAAGTTTGTAGTCATGTTAGTTAGATTTTCTAGATATATAGAGATATATTTCAATTAGATAGATATTCTTCATATCTTTCAAAGACTGCAGAATATGGCATTTAATGTTTTAATAACTTAGGGCTTTTCATGACAATGAGACATGTCTGCTTCTGGGAGCACCAAGCTACTTCCTGAGGAAGATGGGCATCGAAGAGGCTCCTTATGGAGTTGGTTAGCCATTTGGGCAAGAAACTGCTCTTGCCTGAACTGCTTAAATGAACACAAAGAATCCACAGAAAGAGGACTGTTGAACTTGCCTAAAGGTGAGATGATCCTTCAGGGTTCTTGCTTCGTAAAAAAGTCTGCAAGACATTCTGCAGGACACAAAAGAAAATGACTGAATAGTCTTTGAATTTTCCTACTTAATGAAAACGTCTGCTGGATGCTATGGGCCTATAGGCTGAAGACAGATGCCCCAACAGTACAGAGGAACTTTGGGTGATTGTACAGGCAGCGAGATGTCTCTGTCATTTCTAGAGTTTGGAAGTTGCTTATTTCTTGTTTACTTAGGTAATATTGTATCTTTCTGGAGTCTTTGATGGAATTGAAGAATGAATAGCTATAGTTATAGTTTTCCTTAGTTATGATAAAAGATAAAATAGATATAAATATGGTAACTAATTCTTACTTGATAACTGTTTTGTTATATGTAAGTTAAAATGAAAGCCTTTCTTTTTTGTTTAAACAGAAAAAGGGGAAATGATGTAGGAGGGTTCCTCTGTATTTGGGTTGCTTTCATTGGTTAATAAAGAAACTGCCTTGGCTTTTGACAGGACAGAACTTAGATAGGCAGGAAAAAGAAAACAGTATGCTGGGTAGAAGACTGGGTCAGGGGCAGACGCCATGATCCTCTGGCTAAAGACAGATGTAGGTTAGAATCTTGCTCGGTAAGCCACCACCTCGTGGTGACACACAGATTTCTAAATATGGGTTAGACTAATATGTATAAGAGGTTAAAACTAATGGGTCAGACAATATTTGAATGAATACAGTTTATGTGTAATTATTCCGGGTACAAGCAAGGGCCAAAAACAGGCCAGCAGCCGGGAGCCAAACGCTGGGAACAAATGGCCCGTGCTCCTCTCAGATGATGGGAACACAACCCACACCTCATACAACATATGTACAGATGTTTATAGATGCATATACACACACACATGTAAAGTGAGAGAGAGGGAGAGAGATTTAAGAAAAAGAAGTAGTGTTTGTAAGGGAAGGAAATATGGAAATTCAACATACTTTACTTGGCTAACACAGAAATGCCTTTAATAGGAGAAGGAAGACAGCCAATGTCAAACTCTAGTCTGCAAACACATATAAACACATGTGTGTTTAATTATATGTGTTCTGTGCAGTAAAAAGTGGTTAATGAATGAAATACGAAGACTTCAATGAATACAGCAAATTGTGAAGTAAGAAGTCACTAAATGGATGAAAAGTGAGATATAAAGAATTCAAAAATAAAGGTGACTTTAATCTCAGTGAAATGGGAAGCCATGTCCTTCTGATAATTTTAAGAAGGTGATAGAAATGATTGGTTATCATATGGAGTTTCAAGGTATCAGAATGACCACTGTGAAAATGATAGGAAATCCACAGGAAACAGACAAATGGTGTCTGAGATGGCACCTGAGTCGGAATAAATGACGGCAACACAATAGATTTAAACAATAGTTTCACCCATATTTGTGTTTTTAGTACTAACAGTACAAACAAAATTATAGAATAACATTTGAAAATAGTCTTCATGCTTTGTATAGATGATGTGAGTTCAATATAAATATATGACAGCTAGCCTTCATTTGTTGAGTAATTTACTATGTGTGATTTAATCCAAACACTTCTCACTAAGTAATTCACTTCATACTTTCAAAAATTTAATTAGATAAGCTCTATTTTCATTCCCTATTTAAATATAAGCATTTTTGGCATATAAACACTTCACTGCTTAATAAAGGAAAAGAAGTAGGACGGGTTTTAGAAATAACCTCAGTTCAGAAGTCATGTATTAGATTCAGAGTAATGAATGAGTACTCAAAAAAAGTGTGCATAGTGTTCTTTCCATATGTTTGATGGCAAGAAAAATAAGAGGCAAATGAAGGCAGATCAAAGACTAAGATAAAATGTATGATATCAGAGGATATTTCTCTGAGATACGGAAAATTCTAAGCAACAAAAAGCATACTAAATATTTTAATATATTAAAATGCCTACAAGTATACAGGTCAACATATTTTACCTGGCTGAAGCATCAATGTCTTTGGTAAAGGTGTTTTTCAGAGAGGAATATAATCTGTTATGTAGAAAGATAATGGGCACTAAAGCTCACGATGCAGAAATCTTAATAATGGCCAGAATGAGTTTTTGAGTATTATAGGAAAAATGAACTAAAATAATCTTTTTCTGGTATATTTTGTATTTGTATGTTTTGAGATAATTGGTTAAGAAGAGACTCAGTTGCTCCTTAATTCATTAAACAACTGTGTTATTCCTAAATATTGTACAGTGGTAATTTTAACGTTGGATATGTGGGATATGTAACAGAAAAGTTTGATTATTCATTTCTGCTGATCACATATCTTTATCTGGGTAGAAATTGACATAGAGGAAAACCCTGATGGTTGTTAAAATTGCAAACTGGATAGTTTCTTCTATGACTTGTGAGACAGAACTTTGAAAGAAACACTCTCCTCTGGAGACCTATGTACAGTGAGGTCCTGCCACCCACTAGCAATGTGACTTTGTCCATAACACATAGTTTATGGAAGACTTGGATCATTCATCTCTACTGTAAGAGTTGATATTTAAGATTTTTATCTTTAACAGCCATTACACATAATATTTTAAAATTATGACTCAAAACTCAAGTATATAATGACAATTAACCAACAACAAAGCTTCCTTCAAAGCCAATTTGAGCAGGATATGTTCATCATTGAGTATCCTATGCTAGATGAATCCAGTTTAAAAACATCCACATTGTCAGTATAGCTGGATTTATATTATTTAGGAGACATATATAAGGTTATGGTTATGAAAACACATCAAAAAGGTTAATCAAATGGAGATGATTCACCCTGAAAGTGGGTCGCACCAAACCATTGTTTGAGGTGCTAGATGGAAGAAACAGAATAAAAGAAATTAACTATCATCATTTGACTCTTTGATTCAGACAAAGCATACAATATGACCAAGTGTCTTGTGCTGTGCTATTTATTACAGGTAGAATAGATACCCCTGTATTGCCTTTTATATGCCTATATGATGATGAATCATACCCCAAGACTGTGAGCCAAAGTAAACCTCTCATCACTTATGTAACTTTTTAATATAAGTTTCTGAAATTAAAAATTTCTTATTTAAATCCACACACAAACACATATGTATGTTTTCATAAATATATTAATACAACCAGTACAGTATATGTAATTTTGTTGCATAATAGCACTTGGTTCTGGATAACATTTGAGCGTTCTTTCTGGAAGAAGACTATTTATCCTACTCTGAACATTCCTAAGCTATTTGTAGTTATTTGTCTAGTGTTGGGGTTCCATGTGATGTCCTCCTTAAACATTAGTATATTTTTTATTGTGTTCTTGTTCCGGTATTTTTCGGCATTCATGTTGATAAAACTTCATGGTTGTAGCTTCTTTGACATTTCTAGAAGTCAGTCTTCATTAGCATTTGTCAGGTACTTTTGTTTGGTTGGTTTTGTTTTGTCATAGCGAGGAGAAAAGTAACTAGTGCAAATAATTAGCACCAGGATTGAGTGCTTTTACAAACCTGACCACATGGTTTGTAAGAGTTTGGAACTGGTTTAGGTGGAGTAATATTGAAATGTTTGCATCTGTGGAGAACAGAAGCCCTAGAATTCTAGAATCAAATCATAATGAGTCACTCTGGTATGAGTGTTGAAAATCAGAATGCAGTTATAAAAGAACATATTAATGCCTGTGTGCATAGGGAAATAGTGTGTTGTAGAGAACTGAGCTATAGGGCCTTCCTGCCACATTATGCCAAAATGGGGCTGTGAGTAATAACAAAATCTGAATTTTAAAATAATAAACTACAATTTTGTTGGAAGAAAATCTCAAGAGAACAACACGCAGGTGGTGGTAACAGCTTACTGCTCTTACTCAGATACGCAGTGAAAGAAACATTAAGCTAATGATAATAATTATGAACTTTGACCAAGAAAGCAAGCGGAGGGAGTTTAAAGTTGCAGACACCAAGGTTACAGCACACACAACTCAATTTTTTTACACCTTTACAAGATTAAGGAAACATATGTGACACTCACCACCTGGATAGCAGAACTGTCTTGACAAGATCCCACCCATCAAAGGCTATAATTGTGGAAATGAAAAGAGTTTTGAAAAAAAGGTTTATTGTCTGAACTTACCATTGCACTGAAGGTACTCTCTGAGCAAAAGCAAACACAGATGAGTCATTTCCAGAATCTGCATCTGAGGCACACAGAGAACATTACAGCTGTGATTGTAGCGTCCAGATTATATCTCAAGCTGGCAGCAAAACTTGGCAGAAAGCATCCACACAATGCTGGCTTTTCATGAATGAAAAGTACAAGGTTGTGGAGTTAAGGAAATTTGAGCTTATGTTTCAGAAAGCTTCTGTAGCAGTGTCTGTAAAAGCTGTTGAGAGACCATTGTATGAAGCTGGAAAGGGAAAACGCAAGTTGCAATGGAGAGCTCAGGATGTTAGAGATGCCAGAACACCGAGATTCCCAGCAAGTACAGTGACACAGAATGGGGATGATCCAAGAGGGAAGCTACATGTGCTGTAGGAATCAGAATTGGATGTTGGCGCTTACATGGTATCATAAGCTCCAGAGCTTTGATCCAGTTTTTCCTTGCTGTCCCTCAATTTCTTTCTTTAGAAATAATAACATTAGTAAGTAGCACTGGATGTTGTATTACATAAACAGTTTTGTATTTTTTTCAAGACAGTTTCTCTGGAGTGGATTTAAACCATGATGTTTTAAGACATACATATTGAAAAAATGGTTTGATCCTATACTTTTCTGAATGATCTTATATATTTGCTTTCAAAGCACTGAGTTTTATCTTTCCAAAGCAATGTGAACTGGTCCATGTTCTATAATTTTGATGGGCAAATGAATACTCACCATATTTGGGCTTAAGGACAGACTGAATTATTGTATGAATTATGACATCGTATATGTCATTTTCTTTCTTTTTTGTTGTAGTTTTGTTAAGCTACTTGACTATTACTTATAAGCTATTTATATGAAAATAAATATTTGCATATGCAAACCTTATTTAGACTATACCATGTTATGTTACTATGCTTATAAAATGTACAAAAGCTATTCCATCACAGGACCAAATTTCATAAGAGGAGATACGGTCTCACGTGAAGTTTATTTATGAGTAGTACATGTGATGGACAGTGAAAACCCAGCATACAAAATAAACAAACAAACAAGCAAACAAGCAAAAAGCTCTTGGCCCTTGAATTGCCCATGTACAGTTTTGATTTGTTGGTTGTGTTTTGTTTACTTACTGTCTCTACTCAGGTTTAAACTCAGAACCCTGCAAACAGTGTCAAGACTCTACCATTGAGCTACTTTCAGTCTTTTCTTTTTCTTTTTTCCTTTTATTTGGAGACCAGATCTCTTTCTCCATTACCCAGGCTGACCTTTATCTTATAGATCCTCCCACTTCAACTAATAACTATGTAGTTGGAATTCTAATATAGTATAAATTCTTTTTACTAATAGGAGAGTCTCACATGAGTTTCCAATAATAATAAGTGTGCTTTAGCTCAGCTGTGATATTATAAATTATAATTATTTTATAAAGATTGCTGATGTTTTCTATGTTATTTTGATAATGATACTACTTTTAATGAAAGTTTTCAAGCACACACATAGTAAAAGAAGATTATATCTAAAACTAGTTTAAGAAAACCAGAAAATCACCTGGAGAGGGATAAGTGCTCACAGCAACTATTTCACAAGAATTTGGATAGAAATTAAGAATCACAGGATTGAAAATGCATTGTGAAAAGCAGCCTACCAGATGTGATAATGTTGTAAATCTGAACACACAGCAGTTAAAGAGACCTGAACAAGATTTGATCCCCAACTTTCCATTATGAGTAAAGGAAGTGTCTGTAATACCCAACCCCTTTCCGTGGAGTTAATGACTGTTAATGGTTACTTAAGGGGGGGTATTATTTTCTCCAATAGTCCCACTGTGGGACTAGGTAGGAAGGAGAGGATAGAAGAAAGTAGTGTTTATTTTGTTTACTGTCTAAAACAAGGACACATGTTTCTCTTTTCCTTGGTGACTATAGTACTCTGGCATGAACAGGTACAATAAATATTACCATTGACAATAAGAAAAGCAAATTCATCTAAATTACAAATTCACACTGTGGAAAAAGGAGTTCCTTGAAACAATATTGTGGACTTTTATTTCAGAGCATAACTTACTTGAGATTATTGATTTTTACTATTTTACAGAGGTTAATCACAATCACAATTGTTTAAGAAAACCAAATGTCATCTACATTAAAGTATATTAAATTTATACATCTAGAGCTCATCTAAATTGTTACATTGTTAAGTCACTTATAATTTCAAGTGATATAGAAAGATAAATGGGAAGAGAATGGAATTCACAATAGAAAGAAAGACTAGAAATTCCAATGATAACTAAAATAGATTCATCACAAAAAGTCAATTTAAAACGTATATAAAATCATAAAAGGAATATTTAGAAACATAGTATAAAGCTTAAAATGTCAAGAGGTTGCATATGTTTAAAACTCATACATTGATTATTGACTAACAAATAACATAGTACAGTAATTTTCATTAAGATGGTATAAATCAATATAGATAAAAGAGGAGCTATGAGAAAATATTGGTCCTTTGTAGACAAAATATAGATAGCTTAATGAGGTAAATTTTTACTTACTTTGCAACAGTGGTTTCCTAGAGTTTCTTTTGGTTTCTGTCTGTTTAGCATGTATTCTTAATTTTATAGAAAAGCTACACTTGAGCAATTAAGACAGTAATTATGAAATAACTTTTCTTCACACCTAGTAAATACAGACTAATCAATAACATTCAGATAACAGATTATGCAATATCCTTCTTATTCCCTAACTCTGTGCATCACCTAACAAAAATCGGTTTTTTATTTGTTTGTTTTGTTTTGTTTGTTTGTTTTTTGTGATTGTCCAACTTAGAGAAAAGCAATCTGTTTGACTAGTTTCAGAGGATAATGATAACTTGGGAAGGTAAAGTCAGGGGAAGAGAAGTAAAATGGGTGGCTCATGGTCTAAGAATGAAGACCCTACAGTAAAGAAAGCACCCAAACAAAGAACACAAAACAAAAAAGCAACATTCCTCTTGGTCCCTGGAATTGCCCGTGGTGGAATTTTAAATAGTTTTCTATTTTGATTCCTTCTGTTCTCTGTTTTCAATTGAACTCAGGATCTTCTCTGCACTGGGTAAATCCCTAACCTTGAGCTATATCCTCAGTCTGCTTTTTACTCTTTACTTTGAGACAGTCTCTCTTTATAATCCAGGCTAATCTTGAACACACTCTCCAGCACAGTCTGACTCTCAATTTACTGTATTCCACCTTGAACTTTTTGTTCACTTGGAAATATGAGCCTGAGCGGGTAAGCCAGGGAAAAAAGAAGGAACCTAAAAAATAGTGGATTTCTCTACCAGGGAGAGTACAAACTCTTTAATACATTGATTTCTTTGCTACCAATCCTTATCTTCAACAAGTTTGGTCTTAACTGTGACTTGGTGGGATTTTATCCAATGGAATATTTAATACCACTCCAAAAGGCATTAGTATCTATGCTTTATTCACTCATTATCAAATAATAAGTTAGATATTGTTTGCATCTGGTTAAATAACTCTTTGGTTTTTCAAATCAGCTTCAACTCTCTTTCTGAATTGCATTTTCTTTTGAAACAAATCTGTGCATTGAAAGCTACATAACTTGATTTTAAATTCTCAAAAATTAATGTACAGAAACTGTAACTTTAATATGATTTTATATTATAAAAATCCTTACAAAAACTGTTATTAAAACCATAAACAAAAGAGGATTTTGAAAATAAAATCAATTAAATAATTACCAGACAATAGAGCCATGATTACTGTTATAGTTTGCTATGCTTCGGTGTTTGTACATAAACATGCACAAGGTTTTAAGGTTTAATACTCTGCTTTCTTAAATAATATTAAAATATGAGATTTGAATCATTTGTGATATTCTCCATTGTTCTATTGCTATTCTAAAATGTCAAATAGTTTTAAATAATATCTTAGAGATGGAAATATATTGTTCTTCATTTGTGCATTTTAGCTGATTGAAAATTTTGTTTTAGAAAACTCATTGTTTGTGAACAATTTTCAAAGTCTTCTATTGTGACACTGATTTTCAAAAGCATTGCACCAAATTCCATTAACACTAGTTAATGTTGGAAGGTACCACTTTTACCCAAGCTCATTAGTATTGTCTATTATGTTTGTTAATTTAATAGGTTTTGAATGTACCTTTTTATTGCTTTAATGTGAATGTGTTTGATTACTGTATAGCTGCTCCATGCTAACAGATGTTTACTTTCCACCTGGAATTTTTTATAATGAATTGTTGAATTTCTTCTTCACTTAACCAGCAGAATCTAGATGTTACTATGATTTTAAATATGCACTCCAAAGCATATGGTTTTAATGTTTGGTTCAATTTTATCCATTTTTTCATATGGGTCATGTTTACCTTTATACAAGTTACTTGAGATTATCTATGGACTTGAAATTTTTTAGCATGGCAATGTAGGTGTTGAAAGTTATAATGAAGGAATATGGGTCTGCCTTACTCTGTTCATCATATAGTAAATATAGCCTGTCCAGTTCCATTCTTATCATTAGTGTGAGAAATTTCATTAATGGGCATTTCTGTGTAGGTCTGTGATTCTTCCTGACTCATTATAATAAAATTGATTCAATTAAA
>JAQHUG010000534.1:162589-182820 GCA_028555095.1 Dicrostonyx torquatus | reverse complement strand
TATTTATATTTATTAAGCATAAAATGTACTGTTGGCAAGGAAGGCACCAGGTCTCATTACAGATGGTTGTGAGCCACCATGTGGTTGCTGGGAATTAAACTTGGGACCTCTGGAAGAACAGCCAGTGCTCTTATCCTCTGAGCCATCTCTCCAGCCCCCACCACAGGCACAATTCTATATATTCATGAAATCTCAACAATATGGCTTCTTAAGCAAGACATGAAAAAATCCAATACCAGTTGAAATGTCAAAGTGGATAGAGCAAATTATCTCTTGGGACCCTCACTCCTAGATGAAGAGTTACAAGTAATCAATGCTGATGAAGGAGAGAAAATTAGGTTTCCCTAGGGATGATCTTCCTAACTGATTATTCAATACCAAGTGGTCAGCACTAAAACCATATACATCCAAGCAACACTAAATGGATTTAGAACGTTCTATTTTATACTTATTTGTATAAATAAATGTATCAAAATAATAATTAAAGAAAAATAGGCCTTGAAAGTGAAAAAGGCAAAGGATTGTCAGAACAAGGAGAAGCAGGAAGGAAATAATGTAATATTCTAATTAAAGATAAAATTTTAATTTTAAAAATGGAAAATAAGGGAACTTACAGTTGTTTTAGAGAAATTTCTCAGTTGATAAGAGAGTTTGCTGTCTTTCTGAGCAGGAATGAGGACGATAGTTAAAATCTCCAGCATCATGTAAAAACTGGGCATGGCATTGGCAGGTAGAGACAGATGATCTTAGTGGCCAGACAGCCTAGTCAAAACGCTGACCTTCAGGTTCAGTGAAAGATCCTGTCTTATGTGAACAAAGCAGAGACAAAGAAAGGCAGCTGATGTCTGCATGAGCATATACAAGTACATACACATGTACACCATCCACAAAAATTACAAATAATTAAACAATAAAAGCTTCAAACTGCTAAACACAAAAATTTTAATTGTCACAAAACATCACCTAGACCAAAGACCTAAATTAAAACTCTAATCAGGACTTTACAATTCTCTTCAGTATTAGATTGGGCAATGTATAAAATCCACAACAGCTTCCCCACTCCGAAGTGGGGCAGGTCACAGCAAGCTTGTAGTGCTTACGGGCCAGTTCCAAACATTTCTCTCCTGGGACCAATAAAGAAGTAAGTTGTGAATATTGAAGTACTAAACAGCATGATACCTGGCTGCCCAGGAAATATTCCATCAGCCTTGCCTGTAAGGCAGCGTCCTTACAGCTCCATTAGGAGAAAACTAATAAGCAAACAGAACTACACCTTGCATTCTTTCTGCAGACCCTACTGTATTCAGTACTGAGACACCTTTTAATACAGCTCTCATACTGCCTAACTCCGAGTCTTCTCTCATATATAAATCCTATGACCTAAAAACAAACAAACAAAACAACAAACAAAAGAAGAAACTGCGCGTTTCCAAATATAATTCTTAGAGTATGGGCAACATTGATGCTGTGGCAGCCAGCACCTGGGTGGATGTGTACACAAGAGGCCATTACAGTTTGTGTATTTCTACTGCTCAGTCAAGGCAAACAGCAACCAGCTGGCTGTGACTAGCTCAGACTAATAAGCATAAAATCAACATGGGCTGATCCAGGCTGAATATCAGCATCTGTTGGGCCATTGTCTCTGCTGAGATGTCTGACTGAGCAGAAGGAGAGACGAATCGACAGCCTTCTGTGAAGCAGAACACAAATGCGGGGCCCATAACCACCTGCCAGGCTTGCAGCGAAGGAGAAGGAGCAGTACTGGAAGGAGGACCAGCCAAACAAGCCGGGAAGGTACTTGCTGCAGTCCTTCAGAGGTTCTGTCCTTTCCAGACAACTCTCTCCTTTTACACTGCTCTTGGCATTTTAAAACAAAGGCCATGAGAAAGAACCTCCGGTGAGTCAGGATTTAGGATTAAAGATCGGGAATCATAATATCATTTCGTGCGTCATTACACCCTCCAGAGAGAGCCAGATGAGCAAAGAGGGCAGACTATGAGCTGTTGCAATGAACGATGAGGTAGCTCCCTGACCCTAATGAGGAATGTTGAAATTTAGGGCGCTTATTTTCACATCAGCCGTGAATAAGACTTCATCTTTCACCCAGACTTTCCTTATTCTACAGAAGCCTGTGCACCTGAGATTTATGTCTGTCCCTGTGAGAGCTCTCTACATCCTGCCTCTGCTGACACACTCAGGACCTTAGCAGAATGACGCTTAATAAGTTCACAAAGGAAACTCCTCATCACGTCTGAGAAGGTAGCCTCCTGAGCTATAATTTAAATGCGAAGGTGGAAACTGATAACAAGAACAAGTATTCCCCTTGTAGTCCCTCTTCTCTAATATACCAGACTAGGTTTTTAAAAAAGGATTACCTCCTACTGTTCCGCCAGTAAAATAAGCTGCAAGTCATTTGATTCATTTACAAGGAGGAGTTCTCAGGGCCCTGCAGAGTATTTTATAAAATATGGGGGCACAAGTAGGGAAGTGTTCCAATGTAGAATGTAGAATCTCACAGGTGTGACCAGAGGCTCTGAGCTGTTTGTGTGCAGTGACTAAAGACGGAACCATGAACTCTCTAAAAAGAAAGCTGTGAACAGCTGCCTTCTTGTTTCGCCAGGTAAGTTGCAAGGAGAAATATCTGACAAATGTAGAATCTTTACTCTGTAGTATAAATACATAGAAAATGGCACTTTGGGAAACAAATAATGAGAGTTCATAACCTGTGAATTACAACAGTGAGAAAGACTAGTATTTTCAGTTGGCTCCTTAAGATCTTTTTTCTTTGTACTTTATGAAAGAGGTTAGCAAAGTCCTGTAGAAGACAACAATGATTGTAAATCAATGCCTTTCAGGGATTTTTTTCCTGTGTGTCATAATTATCTGATGTTTTAAAAAAATTCTTAAACTGTAAATTATCAAACATGCCCACTCTTTAGATTTGCCTTGGTAGACTGAGCACAGATGCTAACATTTTTACAAACAATAAAATGACATTGTTTTGACCATGCTTAAATCTCCTCAGTTGTTAATGAGGGATATATACACTGAAATCATAAAGATGCTGTGGATTCCATCTGAGGAGTCTTTTGAGACATGCGTTAGAGGGTTGGTTTTTTACATATTATTTTGGAAGTAACTATATTCTAAGTACTGTGGCCTAACAAATGTATTAATTCCTCAATGGTTTCATAATAGGATGACATTACAGAGAAATAATAGAGAACCAAAGGTGGGGCTAAGGTTACAGAAGAGAATCACTAGAGGACATCACTTTGAAGGTTGTTTCTTGACCCTGGCATGCTCACTTTGGTTCTCTGGCTCTCTCTGCTATGAAGTAAAGCTCTTTGTTCCAGAATATGCTCTTTGCATTGAAGTTCAACATCACTTTGAGTTCATGTGAAGGGATTTGATCACAGGCAGAAGCTTGTAAAATTGTTAGTCAAAAGTCAATCATTCCTTCTCTGACTTGTTTATGCCAGTAATTTTGTCACAGCAAACAAAAGCTAATCAACAGGAACACTTTTCTCTCAGTGAAGTGGGATCATTGTATAGAACCTGACAATGCGGCTTAGCATCCTTTAGAAATAGTCTGTGGGAGAAGTGAATTAAAGATAGCCTAGAGTGCTATAAACAGACATAAGGATACATTTAAGCGTGACTTCATGAGACCAGCATGTGGGGATGAAAGCAGAGAGTAAAAGGAGTGCTTTTGAACCTTCCAATGAGAACTAGGACTATATCAGAAACTGTGCTAAAAGTCATACCTATTGTATTGTGGCAGAGTGCTTGACTACATTTGTTAATGTCTTTAAAGGAAATTTCAAAACAGTCCATCCTATGATGTGGACTTTCTGACTACTTTTTTCCAGATTAAGAGTAGTGTGTGTGTATGTGCGCATGCACACATGTGTATGCTTGCAGTTTGGTTAGAAAGGAAACATGAATCAAGATGGGAGCCAGAGAAGGTTTTTGTCACAGAGTTTGGTGGTAGTAAAAGAATCCAAGACCCTATCACTAGAAAAATAGGAACGGAGAAATGGGAACATAGAAAATAGGAACATAAAAGAGTAGGAACATAGAAAATATGTAAATGTTAACAAAAATTGATCAACACTAGGTTTTTGTCTTAATTACTGTTCCATTCCTGTGAAGAGACACCATGACCAAGGCAACTCTTATAAAATTAATCATTTAATTGAGGATTTCTCAGAGCATTTGTCCATTATCATCATAGTGGGAAGCAGACAGGCAAGGTACTAAAGGAGTAACTGATCTGCAGGCTGGACCCAGACAGAGAGCAAGAGTATAAAACAAAAAAAAAGTTAAAAGTTTTTCTCTGAAGAAGAAAGCCTTGCTGAGGTTGAATGAAGAAGCATTTGCCCAGATTGAAGTAAGAGACATTAAGAAGAAAACTACAGCCTTTGTCCACAGAACGAAAACTAATTCAACTGGCAGGAGATACTGGCATCATCCATGTGATTCTGGCTGTGAAACAGTGCATAATGAAAGACTAAAAGAGTAGTGGTGACGTCCACCCAGATTTCATAGGAAAGCCTGAGATGCTAGACAATGTGTGATACACTTGGAGTTGCAATAGCAAGACCTGTGTTTCAAGGGAGACTCAAGGAAATTGGAGGTGCCAGGCATGTGGAATACCTGTGGCTAGTGAGCAGAGTTAGCCCAAAGGTGAAGACATATGAGATCCTGATATTAGGGTGGGGATGTCCAGTCTCATAGGAACTTACCTTCCTAAACTCGTGACCCACTTATGGCATGCTATTAAAATTGTCAAATTTTCCCTCCTTGATTTGGTCTTTCTTCATTTTGAGCACAGTTTCCTATCCCACAGTTTCCTTTTTGTAATAGAAAGGTTTATTTGCCATCTATCAGTATATATTGAAAGAGGTAATATTCTTTCTTTGAAAGCACGTTTTCCAATATTGATATTATAATTAAATTACATTTCTCCCTTCCCGAATCTCCGCTCAAACCCTCTCATACACCCTTCCTTCTCTCATCCAAATTCATAGACTTTTTATCCACTAATTATTATTGCACACATAACACAAATAAATGTAAATATATGTTACATATAAAGGTTATATATATGTATAACCAATTTGGTCTTACACTGTTACTAATATGTATGTTTTTAAGGGTGGCCATTTGGCACAGGTCAACCTACTGCCATGCTCTTTCTTGTGGAAAGCCACCTCTCTCCTTACAAAGTGTTTTGCTCAGTTGCCTATCGTGCTTTGTGTAGGACTGGATAGTCAAGGGCTTTCCAACAACTTACTTGTCTTGTCCATCAGTGTCATCCTTTTTCAGCTAACATTTGGGCAGCCATGTTGGAGAGACTTTATGGTTGTAGCTTCTGACATTACCAGGAGACTTGAGTTTCACAAAAAATTTCCTGGTCCTGTTGCTCTTAAAATTTTTCCTCCTCCCTTGATATACGTTCATTGGGCTTAGGTGCTCACATGTTTTATAGATATAGTGATTTGGACTGGAATTCACACCTCTGCATTCTGATTTGCCGTGGTTTTCTGTAGCAGTATCTTTCTGTTGCATAGAGAAATTTCTGCTAATATTCTTTTGTGTTGTAGGAGTTAACAGTAGAATTCTTCTTTGAAACTCAGATGCATTTTTAAGTTTGGTCTTATGAGAAATGCTGAAATTGTTGAAATTAGGGACTCTGGAAAATGCATTAATTGTATTTTACTCTGTAATATATGTGAGCCTTTGAAGATGAAGGATGCGATATTTTATGTTTTTCAATCTGAGATGTCTCTAAAAGGCTCACACATAGAAGGACTGGTTGCCAGCACAAAACATTTTCAAAAAGTGATTGGCTTCTAAAGGTTCTGACATCATCAATACACCAGTTCCTTGGTGGATACATATTATGCCATTATGAGAAGAATTGCAGGTGAAGACTAATTAGAGAAAGAATAAATAATAAATTCCTCATTGAGACATGCTGTGAACACTTTGTCTCCAGGCCCCATGTTTATGTGTCTTCCCCACTGGAAGGCAAGCTGCTGTATTTCAGCATTTACTGCAATATATATATATATACTCACTACTCATGGGACATCTAAAGCAATACAGTCAACAGACTATGGACCAAAACTATGAACCAGAATAAATCTTCTCAACCTTAATTTCTTAATTTATTTTTCTCACATATTTGCCACAGTAATAAAAGTCTGGATAGTACAGAGATGAGATGGGGAAAAATGTTCGAAATCACATTAAATTACCATTATATGGCTTCTGAAATCATATGTAATTTTTGCAAATGTCCACTGTATGATTATGATAGAACAATGTATTTCCAGTTATTTGAACTTGATATGCTAACATTTTGTATAACGAAATAATGAAACTCCAGCAGTTCAGTCATATTTAAGAATCATAAAACTTAGGTGTAGAGAAATGACGGGACTTTATTCTCACACTATGATGAACTACATCTTGTACAAAAGGTGTGATGTCTTCTTATCTGTTCCTATACCTATTACTCAGGGTTAAAATAAGATAGCAGTCTGCTCTACATGTGTCTTTATGTATCTAGAAACCAGAGATCCTAGTAAAGGTCCAATTATCATGTTCTCTAGGAGAATTTGGGGGACACAGCAGGGTATAAGGAAGATAAAGGAAGCATAAGTGAACTGAAGTTCACCGCGGGTTTACTTAGTTTTCAAAATTGGGAGAGACAATAGAATGTCCACACTGAAGAAAAGAAGGAAGAATATTGCCTCATTGCAAACACAAAAATCATCTCTCTTATAAAAAAGAACCTAAAGTTAAAGATTTTTTTAATTTTATAACAAAATAAAGGCATTATTTAGGATGCTGAAATAAAAGGAATTTTTTAAAGTTAAACAAAGATACATATCACAAAATAAAGAAGGAATATTTGACGTAAATAATTCTGAATGATAAAAAGAAGCAATAATGGTAGAAGTTATAAGACCAGATTGAAGTAAAACACTTTAATAAAATAAAAAGTGTTATCATCAAGGAAATAGAAAGAATACAATTTAAACTTTAATTAATTAATGAGCAAAAAAAGAGCATCATAATTCATAAAAGAGGAAAGTCTAACGGCCAATGCTTATGAGCAAACATGTCCAATATTATGAAGTCCACCTATTGGAAGACATTTTTAATCTCTCATTAGAAAGGCAAATTTAATTATAACTATAAATCCAAATATCAAAAGAATAATAGAAATATGAAAGTTGCAATGTAGTACCAGCTGAAATATCAATTTCTCTAATGCCTTTTAAGTGCCATGTGTTAGTAACTTGGCAGGGTAAAAATTTAAGATAAAAAAATATTACTATTAAATTTTTTAAGGCTTAAAGTGTTCCTGAATCTTACACAGATCAAAGGAAAGTGTTTACAAGACTATTCACTTAAATGTTATTTCTAATATGTAAAATAAAAGATAAGCCTTTAATATTTGACAATAGGAAGCAGATAATAAAAGTTAGTATATGTGCTTTATACTGTCTTGGAGAATGAGTAATATGTATGGCTAGAGCTGTGCACTTCAGCATGAAGATAAAAAGAGTCAAGGAAAATGGGTAGAAACTGCCATGGTCAATGTTCAGTTTTCTAAAAAACTCGTAAGGAAGAAACACGACAATACAGCTGATGACTTCTGGGATCCAGGACATAAGGGTGTGAGAATTATCTCATGTTTCTACTGTGACATTAGGAAACTATTCAATGTCTGGACATCAGTTATATTTCTTTATTATATACAAATAAAAATGCCTAACATAAATATAAATTATATGAGAAAATTTTTATACTTTTCATATCATAAGGGAATTATTTATTTAACAAATAAAGATATTATAATCATATTTTGTCTCCATCTTCAATTTTTATCTTCATAAAAATCAGCTAGAAATGTTATGTTGACTAATAAAGATCTGTACCTTTCCTTTATAGAACCTGTGGTCACACTAGAAAGAGATCTTAAGGACAGAGTCCCTGAAGTTTCTGTGACTCACCACAACAGAAGATCTAGCATCCATATGCTCTGCACAGCATTTGACTGATTAGGGTCCCATTCAGCATATCAACCAGAGAATTTCAAATATACCTCCAAACGTGAAAATCCATCACCTTAAAGGCATTTCTGTTGAAGTAGAAATACATGCTGCTATTACTAAAAAGGTCAATTTTTTGCTCAAAATTGAGTTCGTTAATCTCTAAGAGGGCTGAACATAATAGACCAGTGCTTAACATTCGTAGATCACTTTGTTATATTATTAAGCAAGGAACAAAGCAAATTCTGTTCATGTTGGATAAATAAAGACTTGACACTTTTAAATAGTATAATTTTAATTGTATTAGACTAACTTGTACTTTGTGACATTAAACACGTTCAGAACACTGGATTCCTAAATAACTCTAGCAGCATATAACACAAGTTTAGGACTGGCATTTCTTACTTGCTCATTGCTGGCATCAAGAAAGAACATGGAACTGAGGCTGAAGATTAAAGTGTCAGTTATTCATAACCCCACAGCCACCAAATCTCAGTATTTTATTAGAATTTTCTTTGATGGTTTTACAAAAACTGTCCCCAAAGGAGTAAATTCATCACAAGGATTTTTTGAATGGAGTAGACAATTTATGTACATGGAAATCATAATTAAACTAAAAAAAATTGACAAAATATAACTTATAAAACATAAGACAAAAATAAGTTTAGTTTGGAATAACAAAGCCAAGATTAAAAGAAAAAAAAAGAAAAAGAAAAAAGAAAAACCCACAAACCATCATTCTTATATAATAATTTCTTCAGTTTTATTTTTATTTTTCAACACTTTAATGTCAGGAAAATGAATAGTATGTTTCACAGCAAGTACTGTTACATAAATATATATAAAATATTTTAGCTAGGAAGTTATTCAAATTTAAGGAAAATAAAGGAAGAGAAAAATAAGAATTACCACACTGGATTAAACACCACGTCAGTGAACAGAGACGGTGTTTATGTTAAGAGAACTGGTTCAAATGACTTAGGTCAGTGTTGTACACAGATAGCTTATTATATTTTGCGAATGTTGATTTTCAATGAAACAAACACACATTAAAGCACTTAAATATATTCAATATGCATACAGATACACATACACAACACAGATGCATACATGCACTATAACAATATAATATAAACATATTCTTGGGATATAAATAAAAAATAAATTATCACTCACAAAAAGTCCTGTACCTTATTATATAAAGAAAAGAAATTGCATGTGATGATAGTTATATTTGAAGAAATTTTTTCAGGTGCAAATTTCATCAAGGCTTTGAAAGATGATTAAAAACAGTTAGTGAGGAAAGCCTTAGTAACTGCATCTTAACCCAAAGATAGAAGAGTTCAGCTGTAAATAAGCTACAAAATTGTGGTGTGTGCTCAAATAAAACTGAATGGTTGTAAGTGAGTAAGTAATAGATAGGAATTATTTGATGTGATTAACACCAGCCCTTCAGCAGAAGCGGGATTTCTCCCTCACATTAAGCTCTGGATGGGAAATGCCATTCTCTCATGACATCTCCTCTCCTGGATCAATGTGTTCATCATGAAATACAGCCACTTTGACTCCATCTCTGATATCCCAGTGAGAGGTTAATGTTTCATTTTAATGGCTAGAACAAAGATTGCATGGAAAATTTCAACCAGTTTCAAGTGGCCCATGGGAAAAGGGGCTAGCTTTTATAATTGCATTGGTTCTCTCTTTTTTTCTCTCTCTCTCTTCCTGTGCACACGTGCATGTGTGTGTGTGTGTGCATGTGTCTGTATGACTTACATATATCCAACTTTCATGACCTAAAATCATATAACATGAGCCTAAACTGCATGTGACACAAACTTAATATATATTAATTTATATGTGAAAACTTATATTCATAATATGTCACATTCCAAAATAGAGTTTAGCTGTTAGTACTGTTAGTGTTGACTTTAATGTACTCGTAACCCAAAATGAATATTGAAATGTGTTGTACCTCCAGAATGCTTGGACTTTTTGTTGCAATTTTTGTTCATGTTTTATGCTTTGGGAAGAAGTCATGTCACTGAGTATGTCACCTTTCATAATAATAAACTTTTGAGTATGGTAAGAGAGATTCTTTTCTCTCTTTGCATTACTGTCTTAATTCTGTGCAATATGCAAGTGATATAGAGCTTGTCAATCAATCAGTAGTTGATAACAACAGTGCTTTCTCTTGATAACTGCTAGGTTATATGTGATAATAAACTTTATAATAAATTAAAAGTGATAGCACATGAATAGCTTTCTAATAGTTCTATGAGTTTAGTGGAAGATGAGGTCATATTAGATCATTTTAATCAATGATTTAAAATTCAATAAAGGGGAAAGAGTATTGAGGGTATCCCATGGCTTCTTCCAATTTTTATCAACAGTCTTTGTGTGTGTTTTCTGGATTCTGAAGATGAAAATTCCTAACAAACTGGATAATGGGAAACACTAAAATAGTAGTAAGCTGCTTTCAGTGGAAACAAACTAATACTAGAAAAATCATATGTTTTGTATTGTTATAGAATGGCAACAATGTTTTTTAAAGAAAAAGAGTAATTTCTAATGAGGACAGAATTTTTTGATAAACATGTTAATAATTATTTAGATTTAAGACAAATTCTGGACAGAAAGTTACTTCCAAAAACAAATCTTGTCATTCTTGAAGACACGTACTTCTTAATTTTATAGTGTGTGTGTGTGTGTGTGTTGTTTATTAAGTTAGCTCTTTGATATCTCACACATATATAGGATTTATAGAATATACCCTAACTTTTTCACCCCATCCTTCCTCATTTCCCTCTCACCCCATTCAGCACTCAATCCTCCTTATACCACCATTTCCCAGATTCATGACATTTAGCTGTTTTATAATAAAGAAAGGGAATCAGCTACAGTTGGGAGAAGTAATGCAGGATAACAGTTGAGGAAAAGAACAATACATGAATGAAGATAGCATTAAGAAATGTATACTGGATCTGAGCTGGTTATCACCTAAAAGCTTCTTCTCTGAGGACAAGTTTCCATGATACTAGAACGTGCCATAAAATGTTCCAAGGGAGAAAAGTAACCAATTGACATACCTAGCTATAATGCCTATAAACTAAATCAACAAGCAGTATGCCAAGTACTAGAAACCTAGCAAACTACCCAGGACTAGTGAAAATATGGATATTGAAAGAGAATATGGAACTGCTACTTTACAACACCAGCATGATTCCTAACTAGTTAAATAGTTAAGGTTAGGGTTAGGCTTATACTCATAGATAAGTTAATGGTTTCATTCATCATCAAAGAAACATCTCTTTGCAACAAGTGAAGACTACTGCAGAAAAGCAAGCCAATTAAAATGCAATGAACAAGTATCCTTGTTTCCAGATGTATATCAGCTGACATATCTACCATACAACTCTGCACATAGGGATCATAGTGAAGGTAAGAAGCAAAAGATTGCATGAACCAGAGCAACAGAAAGTTTACTATGAGATTTCACCTTCTAGAAACACACAAGATATATGCATGAATTCTCATCAGACTGTCTGCCTAAACAAAACCTGAACAAGAATGACACCAACGGACATGCTAGTTGAAAAGGAAATTTTATGAATCCTCAATCCTTGACCAGTAACTACAGGAAAGTAAAGAAGAATGCAGAGAGGATGAAACTCCATCATAAGTATGTTAATGATACAAAAAAACCACAGAAAATAAATGATCTCACACAGAAAAGTGTCAAAAGAAGTGAAACATACACACATACACACACCGAAAAAATCAAAACAATAGGAATCAACAATCATTGATCACTAATATCATTATATCTCTTCAGATCAATGGTGTCAATTTTCCAATAAAAAGACACAGATTAACAGACTGAAAGTAAAAGCAGGAACCATCCTTCAGTTACATCTAAGAAATATACCTCAACATCAAGGATAGATATTACCTCAGGATAAAAGGTTAGAAAAAGATATGTCAAGAAAATTGACCTAAGAAGCAAGCTTGTGTTACCATTTTAATATCTAACAAAATAGACTTCAAACCAAAACTAATGAAAAGAGAGAAACAGACTACATACTCATCAATGGAAAAATACACCAAGAAGACTTTTTAATTCTTAATATCTAACCCCAACACACAAGGGACCCAAGTTTATAAAAGAAACACTGCTACAACTTTAGTCATATATTGACCCCCACACACTGACCAATGGACAGATTGTTCAGATAAAATCTAAACAGAGGAATACTAGAGCTAACAGATGATATAAATCAAATGGACCTAATATATATTCATAAGAAAACTTTACCCTAACACAAAATAATACACCTTGTACTCTGCACACTGGAGAAAAAGACAGCATCTTCAGCAAATAGTGCTGGTCTAACTGGATGTCTTCATGTAGAATAATATAAATGGATTCACATTTATCATTCTACATAAAACTCAAGTCCAAGTGGATGAAGACATCAACATAAAAACAGACACACATTCTGGTAGCAGGAGTGGGAAATAGCCTTGACTACATTGACATAGAAAACAATTTTCTGAAAAGAACAGCAATAATACCCAGGCACTAAGATCAACAATGAAAAGATGGGGCCTAATGAAGTTGAACAGCTTCTGTAAAGCAAAAGGACACTGTCTATAGGACAAAAAGGCACCCTACTGAATGGGAAAAGATTTTGTTAACTCCACTTGCCTCCTAACTCCTCAGATATATTCAAAGGATGCTTTATCCTACCACAAGGATACTTGCTCAACCATCTTCATTGCAGCTTTATTCATAATAGTAAGAAACAGGAAATAACCTAGATGCCCCTACATAGAAAAATAGGTAAAGAAATGTAGCACTTTTACAAAATGGAATATTTACTCAGCTGTTAAAAAATGACATCATGAAATTTGCACCCAAATAGATGGTACTCTTCAGGAGAAATACCTTACTCTTAAATGCTGAGACCTATCTTCATCCCTAGGTTTTTTGTTTTTTATAGAAAAAGAGGAAACACGCCACCTTATCCCACCATGTCTAAATATTAACTAGCAAGAGCTTCAATTCCAAATTTGAAAAAAAAAATGTAGATTTAAACTACAAGAATATATTTTATGGATGGACTGAGAGTGGGTAGGAAAATCAGGAGGGATCAGGTAGAGAGGAATGGAGTGGAGGGAGAGAGTTCAGGGAGAAATAACTGGATTTGAGGGGGCTTTTGGTAGACAGTGTGAAAATCTAGGCAGTAGAAAATTTCTGGGATCTATGAAAGTGATCCTAATATGTATTCTTAGCAATGAAGAATACAGTCTCAACTGGCCACATCTTGTAGCTAGGCAAAACTTCTAGTGGCAAGAGAGGCTGAATTTAATCGAGCTCTTAGAAAGGGGGGTCCAATGAAAATTACCAAATAAGCCAGACTACTGCTAGGACAAAAATTGTTCTCTGCAAACTGACAGCAGGGTCCCATTGCCCAGGACAACATCCTCACAACTCACAATTTATCCATGGGGAAGTAATTTGGCCCTTATAACTACATCCTAGGTTTGTGTGTGTGTGTGTGTGTGTGTGTGTGTGTGTGTGTGTGTGTGTGTATAGGAAGGTACTATAAAGGATACAAAAAGAGAAATATGCACACCCGCTCAGGCACAAAACCTTAACCCTACAATCTCTCCTACCTCCACTATATGCTAGGACAATAGTGGCATAGAAATTGTAGGAACCAATGAAATGACTCCTAATTATATTCGGCTATACTCATAGATGAGGTCCTTATCCAGTCATCAACAAAGATGCTGCTCTGATGGCCGATAGCAGCAGATGCAGACATACACAATCAGACATTATGTGGAGAGAGTCTAAGTTGGAGACCTCTATAAAGTCCTTCCTCTCAGAGCTCAGAAAATTCTGTAGATGTATAAAATGTGTAAGAACCAGAGAAGATAGAGGACACCAGGAGGTGGTGTTGCATACCCAGCGCTTAGAAAGCAGAGGCAGGCGGATCTCTGAGTTCAAGACCAGCCTGGTCTACAAAATGAGTTCCAAAACAGCCAGGGCTGTTACACAGGGAAACCCTACCTCGAACCTCAACCCCCGCCCAAAAAAAAGAACGTCTTATAGGCTGTGTTCAAGATTTTTTTTCTTATTACTTAAAAAAATACCAATCCAAATTCCCACTCCATTCCCTCCTAACAGTCCCATCCCTCTCCCTCCACAGACCCTTCTTCCCCACCCCTCCAACCCTAAGGGAGTGCCAATGCACCTGCCCTGTGAAAAGTCCAAGACCCTCCCTATTACATCTGGGTTTAGCAAGGTTTTCATCCAAAAAATTTTGAATGACAACTAGACACCATATATAACTATCAGCTTTCAATGAGAAAAAGCAAATATATGAATTTAAATTTGCAATTTATTCAATGTACTAAAAATGAAAAAGAGAGAACTTTTAAAAGTGTATGGAAAATATATGATTGCATTAAGACCCACTGCAAAAGATATAGCACATACCAACCACTACTGGGTGACCAAGAAAGAAAGACTAGGCAGCCCAGAGACATGTGGTAGAAACAAATACTTACTGGTTTTTTTTTTCATAAAAATAGTGACACCTAATGCTATTCAGCTATACTCATAGATAAGTGCCTTATTTAGAGATGTGATTTCTCATTCCTCCTGAAGCAGATGGCAGCAAATAGAGCCACAGCCAGACATCACAGAGTCCTTGAAACACACAGCTCTAAATGGGATGTCTCTATCAAGTCCCTCAATCATTGCTCAGGAAACCATGTGGAAGAGGAGGTAGAAGGATTGCAAGGACCAGAGAACAGCAAGAGAACCAGGCCTTGTAAATGAACTGAGCAATTCTCAATTGAACTCCCCGAGAATGAAGTATCAAGCAAATGGCCAACGTGGGTCTGCACCAGATCCTCTGCATATACATTACAGCTTTCAGCTTAGTATTTTTAGGAAGCACATGAGTATATGGGCAAGTGATTCTCTGATCCTGCTGCTTTATCTTGAGGCTCCTTTCCGTCTGTTATTTTCCCTTGACCAACAAGATTCTTGTTTTATTCCATTTTATCTTATTATGTTTTCTTATTATATCTGATAATGAGAAGTGTGTTATATAGTAATTAGAAACAAAGGGAGTGGATCCAGATGAGAGGAGATGGGGGGAGGAACTGGGAGAATTATAAAAAGGGTAAACTATAATCAGGAAATATTGAATGAGAAAAGAATCTATTTTCAATAAAAATATAAAAACAAAATAACTCACTATTAGTGAAAAATAGGGAGAGCATTAGAAGTCATGGATTTGAGAGCAAAGCAGGAAGCAGTGAAAAACAGAATGATGAGAGGGAGAAATCAGATGTGAAGGAAGATGTAATTATATTTCTGTTCAAAAACATTTTTAAAATATTTTAAAGAAACATTGCTTTGTAATATAAGTTAAATAATTAATAAAATGAATAAATAATTCAAAAAGTTTTCTATTATGAAAATGCTAGCTGACACTTTAGGTCCACTAAATCCTTTTACACTTAATTGGCAGAATAATTTGAATAAAATTTATGGAAATGGAGCTGTGTACTAGTTAACTTAGGAGAAGAGAAATAATGTTATAAAATAGAAAAGAAATTTTGAAGCTATTAATGTAATATGCATGTAAAAATAGTCTAAATTTCAACAAGAAAGCTCAGTATATTTTATTTATGAGGATGAGTTTGGGATAAAAATGTTTATAATGTCTTTAGGAACAATTTCAATTTCAAAAGAAAGCCCTCTTTGATCCAAACTCTCATTTCTGATTAAAAAAAAAACTAGAAAAAAAACTGGCCTATCTATCCTTTGCAGAGCAGGTCAATTGCACTTGGTAACAATTATTTATTCATGAATAACTGTATTTTAGCATCATTCAGAGGTTATGTCTCTGACTTCTTTGTGTTTCAGATCATACGGATTGTAATTTTCCCTCTACTAAAATCAAGCTGTGTGACCTTAAACATATAATATAATTAGTCTGCCATTTCTTTCTTATAGAATCTACAGCTGTTATTATAATAAGAGAAATAATATATATGACTATATATAATAAATTTCCTTCATAGTGGTAGAAATTGTCACATAAAAATTAATCTGTATAGTTTGAGTAGAAGAGTTAAATTGAGCTAGGATCCAAACCTTTCAAAAGAATTTACCAGATGTACCTATCTGAGCTGTGGATGTTATAAAATAAAGTACATTATGGAAAACCAAGAAGCTGGGAGACATTCTAAGTTCTCAGGGACTAAAGAGCATGGAGGATGGAGTCTGAAAACCAGGCAATAAAGTTTCACATAGTTCAGAGAAAAGATTCTGTGGATAGAATGTACATTGCTTCCAAAGTTTATGTTGAGGGTTAGTACCTACTGAGGTAAAGGGAGGAGCTAGAGCCTTTGGAAATAATTGACTGAAGAAGACTGCTCTCCAGGAGCTGACTAAGTTCCTTCTGAGGATTTGACTGAGTGGGATCCTTGAATTCTGTCCTCACTCAATCTATGGTTTCTGCATTCTCTCCCTTTTTGCTTTCTCAGATAATAAAGTTATGTGTTGTTTCTGAGGAACAGTATTCATCAGAAAGAAATAAGATGAGCCGGGCGGTGGTGGCGCACGCCTTTAATCCCAGCACTCGGGAGGCAGAGGCAGGCAGATCTCTGTGAGTTCGAGACCAGCCTGGTCTACAAGAGCTAGTTCCAGCACAGGCTCCAAAGTCACAAAGAAACCCTGTCTCGAAAAAAAAGAAAAAAGAAAGAAATGATGATACTGATCTTAGACTCCCCATCACCAAAATCTGTAGAAAGTATATTTTTGTTCTTAATCAATACTCTATCCCATGTATGTTTACTAATGCTACAGAAATGCTGAGGTAAGTTATACTGTGAAATTTGTTTATTGGAAATGTCACAGCAGTGAGACTTAAAATTAGCCAAAATGATATGACTAGCAATCCAGAAGATGACACATAAGAGCCTGTACCACAATTATATAGTGTAAGAATGAGAAAATAGAGTACATGATTGATAGATGGGAAAGAAAGAGAAGAACAATATTTGTATGCTATGGAGAAAGATGAAACTGGAAATTGTTTGGTAAATGGCTCAGGCATATTCCTAGCTAGCGCTTGCATCTTAAATTAACTTATTTCTATCATTTTATATTTTACAACAAGCCTCAGAGTTGTTACCTCACATCTTGATTCTTGGGTGGCTACATGGTGTCTTCCTGATTCTGCCTTCTTTCTCCCTGCATTCATTTGGGTTTTACTGTCTACCTTTATTGTGCCTTGACATAGGCCAAAGCAGTCTCTTTATTAGCCAATGATAATAAAACATTCACAGCATACAGAGAGGAATCCCACATTACTGGAATCTATGTTAATGTCCATGGCCATTTTTACTACCAAAGGCCTAATGGATGTTTGTGGTCTGTACTGCCACTTGAGGTAATGTTGATGTCCCACACCTGAGTAGAGGGCATGAGCTTGGGAGTGCTAGTCCCAGCCCTTGTCAGGTGATGAGAGAGGAGAACTTGTCTTACCCCTTGTCAGCTATACTTGGGAGTGCAGGCACTGCACCTCACCTGGATAGCACAATACAGTTAACCTTGGTGACTTTGAGTGGGTGAGTGTGTCAAGCTCTTTACCTGGATAGTGTGGGAGAGCTAGCCCTGACCCTTGCCTAGACTGCCCATGCATAACCAAACCTGTAGGATCTCCTTAACATAGAACAACAACTAGATATCCAAGAGGATCCCCAGTGAGGATCCAATATTAAAAGCCTAGCAGAAACCAGAAACCTCAAACCAGTCCAATGATTCAATGCAATGGACATTTTCAAGTAAAACTGCTTGGGCAAAAGAGTATACTATGTAAAAAAAAGATACACCATATCACCATGATGAGATTTTCATTTGCTTGTTTGCTTGATGTTTTGAGGAGAGGAGCAGGGAATGTTGCAGAGGCAGAAGGGAGATACGGAGGGATGAGGAGATGAGTGGGATTGGGATGGGTAATATGAAATTCACAAAGAATCGATAAAAAACAAAAATAGGAATTTTTTTAAATGATAAGACTAATTTCCAAGTGATAATTAATAGAAATGTGTTGTGTGAAACTATTCTTGAGGAAATATAAACAAACATCTACTCACCCCAGAAAGGGAACTGATGATAGACCAAGTCAAGGATACCAACAAAGCCCAACTTGGTTAACCCATGAATTTTGTGAGTGCTTTTTATAGAAATATGGGTGTAGGCTTACTTACAAAAGCAGAAATGACTCAAAGATAGGTGTGTCATCAAAGCCTACCTCCACATAGATCATGTATCACAGTGTTTGGAAACTTAGAGCTTGCTGTACCATCTTCAGACAGTCCAATATGTTTGATATTGTCATTTCCAGGTAGTTTAGCTGCTGTGAATCTTTTCCAGTCAGCCCAGTTAGTCTCTGCTTCTTGCAGGCAACTTGGCTAATTTTTTTCTTCTAAGCAGTTCAGCTTGTCTGAAAGTGTCTCTCAGTAGTCTTTACTACCTATATATGACTGGAAAGAGATGTGTCCTAATGTATCTGGTCAATTTCAGAGTCTTAGAGAGGCTTGTGAGTTGTTTATTTCTGGTGTACAAGGGGTTTCTCTGCAGGAAACAGCTTCAGGTACTCTTAGAATTTCCTTTCTATGTTTTTTAACCTCTTTTGTAATATCCTATATATAAAGGAACTTTCCCCAAAAATGGAAGGTTTGAATCTCAGAAGAAGCTGTTATAAAACATAACCTTAAATAGAAAACAATAATTGGGTTTATGAAATACTAATGAATCAGAATCCACAAAACACAAAAATCACTTAATGTTGGAAGAGATTAAGGTATCTCCAAATTTCTCCTTTAGCACAGCAAAGCTGGGCATTAGTGGAGTTTATCAGTGATATAATGGCCACACAAATTGAGGATTCAGAAGGTGATGACATCACAAGGTTAATATGTGCTCCCCTACTAATGTATTTTATGAGAACATTATGAAAAATGAAAAAAAAAACTTCAAATCAGAAACATTTTCCTTTATAAGTAGCCACAATAAGAGTCTGAATTACAAAATACAACAGTAATAGTATGTAGATCTAAACAATTATAGGCTAAAAATCCCATAATTTGTCTTTGTAGTTATTCTATTGCTGTGAGAGACATTATTGCAATATCAGCTCTTTTAAAAGAATGCATTAAATTGGGGCTGGTCTGTTTGATTATTTCAGTTCTGGGTGGCCAGGATGAACAAGTGGCCTCCTTCCAACAAATTGGCACACACATGACCAACTAAAATTCACTGAAATCCTGAGAGAGTTTGAAAAGAAATTCTAGAAGCAAAAATACAGAGTTTAACACAGCTTCTTGCTGGCAGTATGCAGCAGTTCCTTTAAGAAAGCTTTTCCTGACTCAGAGATAGCAGAAAAGCTATGCTGTTTGGAAATGCCAGCTTTCTGGGCCATGCTGCCATTAGAGCATTTGGACGGGGTTTGTGAACAGCATGTGTGGCTTGCTTGATGAAAATGTGGACCAACTGTGTGCCATAAATTGGGGCTGTTTGTGTGTTTCTCAGGGGTGCTAGTGGCTCTACCATCCTAGACTGGGTGAAGCAAGCAGGTGATACTGTATATACCATAGTAAAGGTGAAACGTAAGGTATAGTATGGGCAGGCAAGCAAAAAGTACCATATACACCATACTAATGGTGAAGCTTAAGTTTTAAGAAGCACTTAGCATTTGAAGAAGTGCTCCTGGACAGTAAAGAATTACAGATACACAATAGGACAAATTCAGACATAAAAGACCTCTAAATGGGTTACAGTGTTGGATAAATGTACATAGGCTTGGGGGAGAAAAGAAAAAGAATACCGAGAGTTATAAAAAATAAGTAAATGTTTTTTTAAATAAAGTCTTTAAAAAGACAGAATACAGACATTCATAGATTAAAGGAGTGAAGATATTAAAGAACTTTAAGTCTTTAAAGAAAGAAATTGAAGAGGATACCAGAAAATGGAAGAATCTCCCATGCTCATGGATCGGTAGGATCAACATAGTAAAAATGGCAATTCTTCCAAAGGCAATATATAGATTCAATGCAATCCCCATTAAA
>JAQHUG010000534.1:127793-141013 GCA_028555095.1 Dicrostonyx torquatus | reverse complement strand
TTCCTTTTACCTTGCTATAGGCCAAGCCAGTTTCTTTACTCATTAACCAAAAAAAGCAGTACATAGTCAGAAGGACTTCCCACATCATTTCCCCTTTTCTGTTTAAACAAAAAGGAAGGCTTTAACTTCAACACAGTAAAATTACATACAACAAAACAGGTATGAAGCAAGAATTACAGTTACAATATTTATATACTTTTATCTTTTATTACAACTAAGGAAAACTATAACTACAAATTCTTCAACTCCATCAAAGACTCCAGAAGAATACAGTATTACCTAAGTAAACAGTAGGTGCATTGCAAGCAAATTCCAAAACTCCAGAATTGACAGAGATATCAACCAAAGGTTAGGAAGCAGTTTTTCAGACAGACACCTTTGCTTTGGTTCTACTTCACTTCTCTTCTTGAATAAAAGAAAGTATACATAGATTGGACATTATAATACTAGGGTTTTATGCTTCCCAGTTCTTTTTACCCATAGTCATGGTTACTTAGTGGCACTGAGGGAAAATATTCCAAATTTCTCAAGTTGCACACCAACTATCAAAAGGCAAGAAAAGAAATCTTATAAACGGTTCTGTCTTCACTCAGACCTCACTAGAAAAAGACAAAATTCATAACAGATGATGAAGATATGCACTCTAGAGCTTCTGGTGATAAGGACACACACTTCATTGCCTCCATCCTCAGTTCTTCAGAGATATGTCTGTATCTTTCTCTATGTGTCTGCATCTGTTTTTGTCTCTACATTTCTACTCTTCTCTATCTCTCTCTAACCACCTTCCTATTCCATGCTACAAACTAAAACACTGGCTTATAAACTCATCATCCTAATCTGCAAGTATCTGTGGCAGATATAATTAGAGAGAATGAAGGCTAGTAAATAAAAAGAAATGATTTCTATCTTAGTAAGAGATGCCAGTCATCCTGAAGAGCTGTAGGATGATTGATAAGTAATAACAGTCACAGGATTTTAACATGCACTCAAATATTTATTACAATGTTTTCAACAGTATCTTAATACTGATCAACAAATCCTGAAGAAAAATTTTAAACTTCAGCTACTTATAAAATGAATCATTACATCTAGATAATGCCATCTAATTCAGAAATCAACCATTGAAGAAAACTTACAAGTTATTGTTTTTTCTTAATGATATATCAATGTGAATTGAATGACCCCTACCTCAAGGCAAGAGAAAAAATTTCAAGGACTATGCTGAAAAGCAGGAGATAAAAATAAGATTAGATTAGTATCATTGATTTTTATAAAAAAAATCAATAAAATTTTATAAAACATTGCATATGTTTAAACTATATTCTACATACTTATAATTTAAGCATTAAAAAGATTTTAAATTATTTTATCAGAATTCTGATTACTGTTACTCTACTTATGTAAAAATGTAGAATAATTCAGATAAAATATGAAATTATGTAGTTGTATTTTTCACAACATTAGGAAATAAAATATTGGTTGTTTGTTAAAGTGTTTTTTTTAATCTTAGAGCAGAAAATAATATCAAAAGACAAAATTATATAAAACAAGTAAGGAACAAATACTATTACCATTAAAAACATTTTTTGAAAGCATCAATGTATCTAAATATGTCTGAAACCTAAAAACACACATGTGAAATTAAAATATTATAAAGACAGTATTTAGAGAACCCTGAATAATAGTTGAAGAAATTTAGATTTAAGGAGAGTTACAACTATGATCAGTGAATAATTTTTGTTTTTGCTGTTTGACATTGTTTTGTGTTTGCTATTAATGCAATAAAATTTTAAAAAGCATAAAGCAAAATCAAATAAACAAACAACTCCTTAGACTCAGTTTTTTACCTATATTGTTTTTAAATTACTATGTAGCTCACGTTGGTCTTGGACTTGTGGCCAAGCATTCAACCTCCCAAGCACTGAACTTAAAAGCATACACCACCACTTCCAAGGCTGACTTTTCATGGCAACTTTTAGAGTCTCTGACACTCCATTAGGCAAAAAATTACTTTTATAAGAATATTATGTTTATAGATGGTGCTAATACAATGACATGTAAAAGTCTTTCTAACTTACCATGATTAAAGAAAATATAACAGGATGTGCCAGTATGCTTCATTTTCACACAGTAATATGATAAAAACCAGTCCCATTAATAATATTCCTTATGAAGCTGAAGAATTGGTACTTACATTAAATCATAACCCTTAAGTACATTTGGAAATAAAAGTTTGTGCCAGGTCTGATTTCCCACAAGCCTGCAATTCCAGCTATTTAGGAAGTTGTAGCAGCAACAAGAACAAGTTCAAGGCGTGGCTGGACTAACTGTAGGTTCAAGGCTAGTCCAAACAACTTATTAAGACCATACCTCAAAATGCAAGCACACAACGGATTAAGGCTATTGCTCAGTGACAGGGAATAATCAAGGCCTGTGGACAAACATCAATAATTCAGAAAAAATAAAATAAATCTTTCTGACAAAATTATTATTAGCCACAGTACTCCTCTGATGTGTATCTACACCATACTACACAGAAACCATCTGATGTATATGGATGCTTAATTTTCTTTCTGAACTGCAAGTAGGGATTTTTTTCTTGTGGACCAGAGTTTAGAGTTGAATTCAACTAAATACTGAGATAAAGAGACATTGGAAGGAACATAGTTTTTTAAGTGATTCTGCTTCATTTAGGAAGCAAGTCTTTGTTGGTACTGATGAAATTCAAGTCCTAAAAGAAAGTTTGAATTTTGTAAACCTTGTATTGACCACCCTGAACTCAACAGATTGTGAAAACTCACCTAAAAATTATCAGTAGTGACTTTAACAAAATTTTATGTTACTGTGTTGTGAGGAAGTCATATTTTAAGATTCCATGTAGTGTTCTTTTCTAAATGATTACTTAGTAATTTCATAAAGCAATATGCACATGAAACATCTATTCAGAACAGGTAGTAGTGTTTTCAAGAATGAACTCTGTATAGTTTCTATAAGGTTAATTGAAGAAAAAGAAAAAAATGCCACATGCCACTGTGAGACAATCTCAGCTGCTTCTGCCGCCTGCATAATCTTTCTTGTGGAGAAAGTCTTGTGGTGATAGTTAATCTTAACTGTCATTTTGATTGAATCCAGGATCAACTAAGAGACAAGCCTCCAGATGGATTTGTGAAGGAATTTAAGGGAGGATTAGTTGAGCTAAAAATCTTTCCCTCGAGTGGATGGCACCTACCAAGAGCAGCCCAGATATCAATAATTCTGAGGAAGAGACAGAAATTGCTTGGTTGCCTTCATTTTTGTGTTGGTGAATGTGGCTAGCTTATTGATGTCACTGCTGACACCTTTCTCTGACATTATTACACAGCTTCTTCAGTCTTGCAACATGGACTGAGGACCAAGAGCTATCTAGGCATTCAGTGGACCTTCAGTGCCAACTCATACTGCTGAAGCATACTGCCTTGGACCCTGAGGAGCTACCTGCTTCTGTTCTTCTCCATAATAGAAACTATGACCATTTAACAATGTAACTAACGTCTACATAGTCTCTACCATGTAAGCAATGAAGCCCGTTTTGTAATATAATTAACTATATTCTTTTTCTCCTCTAAAGAATTTTGATTAATGCAGGGCTAAGATTAATTCATTGATACTTTCCCTATCCAGCACACAGAACATTGAGTCCCTCAGTAATTTTGTAGATCAATGAATTTCCTAGACCATCTCTACAAGGATGGCCATGCACCTAAGGCTTCCTGCCTGAACCACATTTAGATTTATTTTTCCAAAATAATGGTCCTTATGCTTCCTCTGCAGACTTTATTGCTCAGTTTTACTTGGGGTCTTTACCCCTTGTATTCACAGACTACCCAGTACTTACTTCTTTGCCCCATTTTTTGTTTTTGTTTTCTCATTTATCAAAGTACAACATAGCTGTTATTTCTTGGGCAATATATAATCATCTATGCCTTTCAACTTTTTTACAACTCCATTTGAAAATCAACCACAACAAAGGCTTCAGAGTTCCTTACGAACTCCCTTCCTTACCTGGAGTCTTATATACAATATTATATCCAAATATACTCCTTTATCACACTTTGATGATTACAATTTGTGCATTCAATTGTGAATTACCCAGTCTCTTATCATAGGCAAATGGACACATATATTTAGGTTTTTACATGTGAAGCATATGCTTGCAGCTCCATTTTAAAGAAGGAATAACAATAGCAATCTATACACTCCATAATCATTCAAATGGATTTTTTTGCAAAATTTTCAAGTTGAATGTTCAGATCATATCCATGTGCCATATTGAAGTTTTAGAGTATAAAACAAATTGGGCGTTATGAATGCTGTGAAAAGTTGTAGTGGAGACGAGTACTAACAGAAGTGCTGGCCTCTAAGTTCCAGACACAGAGACTACGATGTGTCCTAAGAGAAGGAGAGGAAGAAGGGGAAGAAGACAATTTCAAATAAATGATAAAGTGATTCCCAATTTAAAAGTAATTCTGAGTTTGCAACCAGCCTTTTATGTCTTCCAAGTGGTCTTGTCAAAAATACCATGTATAGTCTCCAAGAACTAACATAGTTTTGTGGTCTTCATCATCACATTCTAATAAACTTTTAATTATAATATACTTGTGCATTTAACAAATTAAATAGAAGATTGTTGGACCTGTTGAAATTGCAGTCATAATTTATCTCTTTCAAAAATCCTGCTGCAGAGCAACACTATGCATCTAGACACATCTACTTCAATATGGAAAAATGTGCTCAATTTGGGGCCTCTTAGAACTAATATTTTGAAGCAGTTAGACAATTCCCAACTTTCTGTAGTAATTAAAGTCTAAAAGTTTTAATACTCAACATTTGAGTAATTAGAGTAACAAGGCACCCGAGGAAGGGCAGAAGGTAAGGGAAAAGGCAATAATAAGTATAATTACATAGAAAAAAGCCAAACTAGATCTGTACATATGAATATTTTTTAAACGAAAATCTTGTGGCCCATTGTGGGATACCTCCCTGTGAGTTGCTGAAGATGGAGGCCACAGAGAAAAGAAAAGAAATATAGGCTATTACTATTGCTACTATTGTGGTGTGTGTGAAATTATAAAATGGTAAAAGAGAAAAAGTACCACTAAGAAAACCCTACAACTTTGAGATACGGTCTATTTTTTTCAAAAGCATTTTCAAATTAGATCAGGATCACATATTGTTGCTAAAGATACAGTGAATAAGAGAACACTGTGTCAAAGATCCATGATCTACAAGTTTGAATATTCTTTCAAAGATTCAACAACCTAAAGATGTTCTCTTTTCCTTGTTTGTGCCATTCTCTCCTGGTTTACAAAATGATAAGTGTTTCTTTATTTATTTCTTGGAAGTTCCTTAACTACTCCAGATTAAATATGTACTTAGATTTTTTTTTGAGATTTTCTTCTGTGATTTTTAACAGCTAGGAAATGTCTCAGAAACTAATTTAGAATTTTAAGAAATCAAAAGGGGAAATTACTTTGATGTCTGCAGTTTTCATAGAATAATATTGCCTTTTGAAGAAATTAGAAGTAATTATGCCACGTGAGCATTCATTAAGGTTAGAGCCATTATTCTGTACACAGACAATTAGAATTTTATTTTCATTCTTACTTTTGGAAAAGAATTCATCCAGCTTGATAATTTGCTTGATTTATTTATTTAAGTGCAGTAGTTTTAAAATTAAAGTGATACTTTAAGATAGTGAAGAGCCACTGAAATGTCTGTGAGAAATTCCTCCCTAAAACAATATTTGCAGTTGTTTTTAATTTATTCTTCTCTTCATAAAATACATACCAACTGCACCTTTTCCTCCCTTCACTCCTCCAAGAACACCCCACCACCACCTAGATCCACTACTCCAGCACTTCCCTTTGGAAAAGAACAGTCTCCCAAGCTTAACAACTGAAGTTCACATAACAAGCTACAGTAAAACTGGTCACAAGCCCTCATATTAACGCTGGACAAGGCAACACAGTAGGAGGGAAAGGGTACCAACAGTGGGCAAAAGAGTCAGAGACACTCCCCACCCCTGCTTTTAGGAATCCATCAAAAACATCAACTAATTATCACAATATGTATGCAAAGTATCTAGCACAGTCTCCTACAGGCTCAATGATTGTCACTTAAGTCTCTGTGAGCTGCTATGAGCCCTGCTTAGTCATTCTGCAATCTGTGTTCCCTGGTGTCCTTGACCTATCTGGCTCCTACAATCACCCTCTCCCACACAGAGTGGGGTTACCAAGCTCTGTGAAGAATGCTGAGATACTTTTGAAAGAAAAAAAAAGGTAGGCTTTTATTAAGTTATTGCTGCATTTTAAGGTCAATAAGAGCCTTTGAGACATGTTAAAGAGGAAAGTAAATCAATTTTTAAAATCCTTATAAAAATATAAGATAACTGTCTTGGGGGTTACTGGGTTATGGGGGTGAGATCAAGGTGACTTAAAAATGAGGTACCTTGCCTCCTAAGGCAAACAAAATAAACTGTCCAAGGAGGCCTGCAATCATTATAGGCACTTTTCATATGTGCTGGAGGATCAATCTCTTGGCCCTGAGCATGCTCAGTATGCGCTCTGCCACCAAGCATCCCCACAGCAGTATTCTTTTATTACTGTTGTTATATTTTGCGAACATACAGGGAAAATAAATTTTAAAAAATAAAGTAATATATTTTAAGTCCTCACAAGTAGCACTATACTTAAAAGATGTGAACAGCTATTCTGAAAAGAATCACACTTTGTAGTAAACTGAAAATGTACTTTATTAATTAGACTGTCAGTGTATCTAGCGAAGGCTTGAATATTCGATGTCCAAAGTTTACTAAAAATAGCTTCAATCCGTAGCAGCATCGATAGCCACTCCTTGTTCTCCTCTCTGTCTTACCTGATAGTTATGTGACTAACAAGTAAAATATATGAGCAAATATTGCTAACAAGTGAGATACATGGACAGACCACTAGTTTTCACTAACCAAAAGTCTAATAGTATCGTCAGGCTTCAGTATCTGAAGCTTGAATTAGGGATGGTCCCTCTCTTCTGTAAATCATCTCTCTCTCTGTTGTTACCACCAGTGTATTTGAAAAGCACCTTGATTTCAAGACATTCTTTGATCTGTTACTATAAAAAAAAAACTTCATGAAGTTGTTGTTGTATTGGTTTATGGAATTTGAGATGACCTGAATCTGTGTTCCCACTTCTATTTTGGCTTCCCAGAATGACTATCGCCTATCCCATGCCCTTTGACTTGAGATTTGTGCTTTTTCTCTCAATAGTTTTTGAAATTAGCAAGAAAGTGCAATAGCATTCCAGAAGGGTTTTATGAATCAAAACAGTAGATGAGAGATTTGATAGAAAGGTCTTTGGTCATAGATTTTATATGGCAAATATATCACTTCCTAAATGTATTGTATGTATGTCCCTAAAAGATTATCATAAAATATTTGTATTATGACAAAAAATTAAAATGCTTTCTTTGGTATCTTGAAATCAAAGTCAAAATAGTCACACTTACTTATCCCATCACTATGCTAGAGTGTTGATGTCATTTACTATCCACTAAGATAACAAAGCAAGCAATTAAGAAGAAAGTATATTCAATGTTTAACCTAGGACGTTATTGATGAGTAAAAAGAAAGGATAATGCCAGAAGAGTGTGTTGCAATGAGTTGACTCCCTCCAAATATTTCTGATCAGGAATAAGACTATATTCTTGATAAAGTTTTATTTGTATCATCCACTTTTTCTGTGCAATTTCTTCTTTAAAAAACATTATTCCTGTGCATCTATTGGGTCACTGGACCAGTAAATGTCTTCTCTTTAAGAACTCAGTTGTTAAAAATAAAATCACCTTCCTTTATAAAATGTTTTTAATTATCTATTATTTCAGAAAACAAAAGTAAAGTACATTTTTATTGTTTGCATCATTCTTTGTGACCCACTGTGTGTCAGAAGTGGACCCAACAGTGTTGCCATGGGTCCCACCAAGCATAATTTAGCTTTGAATGCCGCTTGCTGCTTCTCACTTCTCCTGTGCAAACATCATTTCACATGTGTCTCATAAGTAAGTTGTAATAATACCCACAGGGAAGCGGTGTAGTTTCAATTATTAATAATAATGTCCTGGGAGAGGAGACATTTACTTTTCACACTTAGATTATTTGTTCTCTCGGTTACCACACACATGGTTTTTGTTGGTTGATTTGGAGGCATTTCTCATCCTTAGGGGAAAAAAAATTATTTACGGAACTTAAATTGTTCAAAACTCACAGCTCAGCAATTTCAGAAGTCATGCTTAATACTTGTCATTCAAGGATGAGAAACACTTATCCCCGTACAAAACAGAGCCACCCTCTTCTCAAGGCATATTTCATCAGCTTTAAGTGTGTTTACACTGTAGGAAGGGCAAGGCTTCTCTCTGAGTGTGCATTCTCTGTTCTTTTGCTATGTTATGGCATGAGTGGATTTTTTAAGGCATAATTTGTACTGAGGTTTTTTTCTTCACTGTGCTCTTTTATATAACAAAGCAAACAGCATTTCTGGAACGGATTTCTCCCCCACTGTTCACCTCAGGCCAAGCCCAAGGAATGTTCTCAGCAAGGAGGCAGTCACTCCCTCCCCTGGGAAAAAGCATCGAGGAGATGAATATTGTAGGGGAACTTTATTCTGCTGATACAGCGAATACCAAGAAAGCATTTATTTGGGGGCTGTTTCTTTTTCACCTCCCACTCTCTCTTCCTTGTAAAATGGGGAAGTCATTATGGTGTCACACATTTGAATTGACAATGACAAGGATAATGTAACTCTCCATTAAGATCAAGGAGAACTGATTGAAAAATCACTGAGAAAAGTCAGATACATTGACAAGATTACAATAATAAAGTAGCTGTGGTCAATGCATTGAAATTTTCTGCAGAATCTAACCAGTTTTTGACTTTTACCAAGATGCTGAAATCTGAAACAATGGCGCATTCAATAACTTCTGCAAAGCAGTGTTCTTTCTACATGAAGGCTAAGTCTCACTTAGTTGAGACATGCCAGGAGATATGAAATATGGAAGACAGAAAGTTATCTAAAGGATAACAAAAGAAATGAACAGAACTATAGTTAACTAGCTAAGCATTACTTATACCAATGCAAACAAAAACACCTGATCTTTTTAAAGGCTGTTTGATGATTTACTTCCTTGAATTCTCCTATTTTTCCTTATCATACTAACTTACAAATATATCAGACAAATAGTTAATAATCACTTATTTAAAAGTATTGCTTCTTCTCTCTAGACTGCCTTATCCATTCAACCATGGTTTTCTAATATTCCGACTTGATATACTTCATAATGACAACATGATCTTACGGTTCTTTCCAATGAAGGTCTTTTTAAATAAATCCTCTGGTGACATGTTCCACATTTTTTTCAGATTATATTGTTTGTGTGTATATACTGTGTCTATAGGTATGTGTATGTACAGTGTGTCTACAGGTACACCTATTTTTACTTGTTCATATGAAGACAAAGACTAATATCAGTTATCTTCCTTCATTACTATCCTTACTTATCCTTTGAGACATTGTCTCCTATAGCTATTTTTGTTAGACTAGCTGTTCCACCTTTGCCCAGGACCTGTTTGTCTCTGTTTCTCAGAACTATATAAAGACTCATGTCACTGGGTATGACTTATCCACAGATGCTGGGGATCCAAAGTCGGTTCTCACGCTTATGCAGTAAGCACTTTTCTACTGACCGTGTCTTCTCCTAATAGCCCACAACTCTGTTATAGTCTTTATCACAATGTTAATTAATATTATTATATACGTGATTTTACCCAAAACATGAAAGACAGTAATAATGTTTAGTCATTTAGCATTCACCATAGTATCTAAAATTTTTCTTAATACATAAGTGAGAGAAATAATTGGGGCTTAGCTAAGTAAGTTCTCTCACAGTTGAGGTTTACCAATAAGAACTAGTCTGAATTTATTACTGTATAATTAAATTGTCATTGGTAAAAGGGAAATCACATTAAATATTTTGATAATAGTTTACAACAATATGTGTACAAATATTTATGAATATCAACATTTTCCTGACATAATTGTTAAGTTCCAAACTTTTCAAGTGTACTTATTTTTTCTCTTAGTGATCAAAGGAAATACATACCCATAGATAACATTATAACAATTATAATTTAGACATTAGTAGCTATTACATGATATTAAATGCTAGAAGACACCAGAATACTTTGAAAGTCATTAATGAATCAATTATTAAATGATAGTACAGGAGAAGTTTGGTATATCTTCAATTGTCTTTATTAAATGGAAACATAGTATAATACATGAAAAATTCCACTTAATATCCATTTTCTTAGCATGTAAAAGAGTCACCCTTAAATGCCTGTTTTATTCAAAGCACTGTTTCCCACATCTGGAAGCAATAAAATATACCCTTCAACAAGTGAATGAACAAATATATCATTGTAATTTTTACTGTGGAATACTATACTGTATTAAAAAGTAATGAGTTATCAAAAAAAGAGATAGTTGAATAAATCCTTAAAGCACATTGCTAAGACAAACCAGTCTGGAAAGACTCTATGCCACATGATTCTCTTTATCTGGCACTCTGGACATGCCAAATCACATTTCTATAGAACCAGCAGTGCTTCCTGAGCTTTAACATTATGGAACAGATGATAAATAGAGATTATTTTCGTTATTTTTCAATATTTTTCCTTTTTTCTTTTTTAATTTTTTCCTCATTTTTCATAACAATCCAGTTCCCTCTCCCTTCCCTCTTCCTACTCCTCTCATCTTCCACTCATCTTACATTGCATCCAATTCTCAGAGAGGGTAAGGCTTCTTACAGGGAGTCAACAAAGTTTGGCACACCACTTTGGGGCAGGACCAAGGCCCTCCCCGATATATCAGGTTGAGCAAGGTATCCCTCCAAAAAGAATGGGCTCCAAACAGTCAGTTCAAGCACTAGGAATAAAACCTTGGTCCCACTGCCAGTAGCCCCACAGTCTGCCCCAGCCACACAACTGTCATCCACATTCAGTTGGCCTAGTTTGGGCCTATGCAGGTATCCCACTGTCCTTCCAGGGTCAGTGAGTTCCCACTAGCTCAAGTCAGCTGTTTCTGATTTGGGTATCCCCATCATGTTCTTTATCTATTTGCTTGATCTATTTCCTCCTCCTTCTCGTCGACTGGGCTCTGGGAGCTCGGCCAGAGCTAGCTGTGGGTCTCTGCATCTGCTTCCATCAGCTGCTCTGTGAAGTTTCTATAACGACAGTTAAGGTAGACAGTCATCAATCTGATTACAGGAGAAGGGTAATTCAGGCCCCTTCTCCACTACTGCATAGGGTCTTCGCAGAGGTTGTACTTGTGGATTCCTAAGAATTTCCATAGTACCAGGTTTCTTGCTAGTTCCATAATGGCTCCCTCAAACAAAATATCCTTTCTGGCCAGCCGGTGGTGGCACATGCCTTTAATCTCAGCACTTGGGAGGTAGAGGCAGGCCGATCTCTGTGACTTCAATGCCAACCTGGTCTACAAGAGCTAGTTCCAGGACAAGCTCCAAAACTACAGATCCTTGCTCTCCCTGACTGTCCTTCCACTATCTCAGCCACCCGGTTCCCTCAAGTTCTACTCCCTCCTTGCCTTCTCCCCTCTCTCTCCCCTTCTGCTCTCCCTTCTGCCCCGACAATGTTCCCAATTTTCTCAGGAGTTCTTGCCTATTTCCCCTTCCCAGGGGCATTCATGTATGTCTCTCATAGCTTTCACCCGGGGCTATTTTTAGAGCAGTGTAACTATTCTGTACCTACCATAGTGGCACATAAGTAACTGTTTTTGTCAAAGCCTATGGAATGGATGGGCAACTTGCACAATGAAATTGCTGATGGAGGAAACTTCCTATAGGGAAGGAGAGACAACTAGAATAAAAATTAACATAGCACTGGAGAGAGTGGAAATTGGAAACAGCATGAATTTGTGCTGACTTAGCAGAGTAAGACAGGTGCATGTGGAAGTGTGTATTCACACGGGCACGACAACATGCATTAGTGTATGCACATGGGCTCCCTCGTTTGCCAGTTGTGACTCAGCTGTGAGGAACAAACCTCTATAGCCTGTGTGTACATATCAATTAGCTCTTGCCCCTTATGTTGTCCATCTAGGGAAAACCACACAACTTGCAGAATGGTGGAAGGGAGACTTGAGGCAGAAGAAACAAACAAAAAACACATAGGAAAGGGTGCCTTGAACATTTTCAATAGTAGCAGAAAAAAAAAAGTGCCAGAGAAAGTAAGGTAGACAAAAACTAAGCTCTGAAAAGAAAAACAATTTCAACGTACACCAAGTAGCACAGAAGCTCACGGAAAGAACTTCAAATCTCAAAAGTTAAAACTTTTGGCAGAATAGATAGATAAATATAGCATTTGGTTAGAACAAAGCAAAGACTCATTTTCAATTGAAATAATTTTACATGTGTAAATAGACAAGCTGATGGAAAAGAAAAAGCCAAATTTCTTAGGCAGAATATAGTTAAATTGTGGGTGTATGGATCTACGTTAAGGTGTACTTACTTATGTAGGGTGAGACTCTTGAAATCTAAGAGTGGGCTATACATAAATCTTAACTAATCATAATAATACACTGAGGAAAATGTGGAGAAATACCTTTTAAGTGTGGAAAAATGAAGTCAATATCTACAATAAGGTACTGGTTTTGCTACATGTCCTTGATACAAAGTAATTAAAATGTTTTTCATCTTTGTGAATTTCCTCTTTAAAATGAATCTGCAATATAAGCATTAAGAACAAAGAAGAAGATTTTGATTGTGTGTCATTCTAGGAAAACAATATCATCATTCTTCAAAGACAGTGTTAACAGAAATGTCTCTAAGCCGTGGAAATGGGGAGATGGCTCAAGCCTGAAAACCTGTATTCAGACCCCAGTGCCCACAGAAATATCGTGGTGCACCCTCAGTACCATCAGTGCCTCCACTAAAAAAGCATAAAGGGAGGATTCTGTGGTTTGCAAGCCAGAAATTCTTGCTGAATTGGTGAAATACAGGGTCAATAAAATATATTTTCCTTCCAAAAATAAGAAGAGGAGAAAACACAAATTTTGGACTCTGACCTCCACACCTGTATGCATATACATGTGATCTCTCTCTCTCTCTCTCTCTCTCT
>JAQHUG010000534.1:107158-118690 GCA_028555095.1 Dicrostonyx torquatus | reverse complement strand
GAGAGGGGACGGTTGTGAGCTTGAGAAATTTCCAAGTCACTGCCTGCCAAGTGGGCAGAGTTGGGATGCTTTCTGGGCTGTGTATGGTTTGACCTTTAGGCCATCCACCTGATAGGTGTAGAGTCCAAATTCACGTAGTGTGCCAGATGAAGAAGGATGCTTACAAGAAATCCCACACTAGCTCAGAATTGAGAATAATAGAGGGCTATTTATTTAGGGAAAGACTCACAGATCATAATTTTCTGCTGAAACGGGGAGAATAGCAACTGAATCCCTCAGTCAGAAAAGAGGCCAGAAGAATGCTTTACATTGGCATAAATACATACGAGGCCATGCCCAAGTGGACAGGTAAATTAAAGGCTTTTGGCAGTACGAATTGATATCACTGGAAATGTTGTTAAAATTCTGATACAGTAGTTAGAGTGAGCAGTTGCAATTATAAGAGCACTATTTTAAGAACACATTATTTTAATAAATAAATGTAAAAAGAACAAAACAAACTTCCTTTTTCATTCCACTTAGCATAGTGATAAAGATGATTTTCTTCTCTCATCTTACTTTTATTTTCCTTCAAGAGAGAGATAATGGAAGAAGTGGGAGCATTGCACTGTGGTGGAGACGTTACCTGAATTGTAGGAGAAAGTGGTCCAGGGCTCTGTACCCAGAAGTGTGAAAAAACAACACCTTTTAAAGGCAATGCAATGAGGAAATTCCCCTAATAATTTATTTCCCCATTATATTGACTTTTTTCTTCACATCATTTCTTTATGATCAACTTACTTATTAGCACCATTGTTCAAGTATTTTACAATTTATGTATTTAGAAATAACAACCTAATAAATACCATCATAAAGCGTTATTAAGAAAATATATGGCAGGCAGTGTTGGTGGTTGCACATTCCTTTAATCCCAGCACTCGTGAGTTTGAGGCTGGCCTCAAATTGAGGTCTCCAGAGTGAGTTCCAGGACAGGCTCCAAAACAACATAGAGCAGAGAAACCATGTCTCGAAAAACATTAATAATAATAATAGCAATAATAATAAATATTCTACTATTTTCATCTATTCTAGTGAGGTTGAAATGCCTGTGAGAAACACCATGATAGAGCAACTTGGGAAGGAAAGGCTATTTAAGCTCATAGCTTTAATCCATAATGAAAATAGTCAGGAATATTATGAAAATATATATATGAAAATAATATTATGAAAATAGTCAACTCAGTGTTGAGATTGAAGCAGATGTCACGGAGGAAAGCCACTTGCTGATTTGTTCTCAGATCGTGTTCTGCTACTTTCTTATGCCTCCAAGGACCATCTTCCCAATGTGTGTTCCCACCAACAGTGTCTCTGGGGCCTCCACACCAATCATTAACCAACGGAATGCTCCAAAATTTTGCCTAAAGATTAATTTGATGAAGGTGTTTTTCTCAACTGAGTTTCTGTCTTCCCAGATGATCCTAGTTTTTGTCAACTTGATGAAAACCTAACAAGAACATATAAGTAATCACTTTTAAAAAAAAAAACTGTTTTATCATCGACATTCTTAAAACTGTGGCACATGTTTCTATATTCATAAAATTTCAAAGACTCATTAATATATGGTGTCAGATGACAAAGTGCACTGAAACTTCATGTCTCTCCTCATTGTGACATGGGACGACAGGGGCAGGTAAACTTGGAAAGTTAATGGAAAAATGATAACTTTTTAAGGCTAAAACGTCAATTACTGCTAAAAAAAAAACCTCTTAGCTCTAGGAGGTGGTAACTGACAGTCAGATGACCATGAGAGTTTGGAAACTGATGGCATGGACTGTCATTCTGCAAAGGGTAGAAGATCCTGTCACCTGATGGAAAAGGTAGCAGAGATGTTTTCAAATTTTCAAGGGATGGGCTTCTAAACTGATTTGCTTCCTAAGCATGTAACAGAAACTTCTAAAATTTCTAACAAAATCAAATCCTAATTTTTATTTAGAAGTCTTTCAAATGTGACTAATGCACCTAAAGTTACAGGGCCTTCCTTCTTCAACACTAGACTAGAATTCAAGAAGTGAGGTACAATTGATCCCAGAAAGAATCAGGAAGAACATCAGACAGAGTCATGTGTTTAAGAGAAGAAAGGGCAATATATTGTTTCTTCTTGATTTTCACTTTTCCCTGCTGTGCCTTTGAAACCTATAGCCAATTCTGTTAAGTCAAAGAGGTGCAATTTCTCACCGACATTTTATATAATCTAACTTGAGGTTCCAGGACCTGTGTCACACATCTGAGGGGATTGCCATGGCCATGTAGCTAGTTTTCCATAATTTTGCAAGTTGAAGGATAAACCTTTTGGTGGCAACAGAAATCAGATCATTCTGTAACAAGTTAGCTAAACAAAGACAGGACGTTTTTAAAAAAATCTGTTTTGATATTTTATCACATACCAATGACACAGGAATGTAGAAAACAAGACTATTATTGCCAAGTTTCCTGTTCTTCAAACTCCTCCACAAATTCTCTATTTTCTAGTTCATTATAAGTACAGAAAAAAAAATCTAGGCAAGTTAAGCTGAAGCACCAACTCATTTTAAGGGCTGTGTCTAATTAGTTTCCTTTAAACTTCTGACCTGGTGAAAGAAGTAAGCTAAGGCCTCTTTGTAGTGAAGAGTTTACTTTTTTGTCGTTCTGACATGGGTGAGCATTGGGCTCCATATCATTTGTCTCTCTCCACGGCATGGGGCCAGAAAAGCAGTAAGCTTCAAGTGAAAAAAAAAAAAAAAGACCTGAGAATGATATAAGGCATACATACACCTTCCTGCCCCTTTTGAGTTGAATGTGGGGTGGATTAAACTGTGATACTTCCCAGATGTCCTCACATAGATATCCAAGAAAGTGAAAAAAAATTCCCCACTTAGAGAGTTCTTCTTAGTCATGGGATTTGAAAAGTACAGAATGAGATAGAATAGCACCCACAAAACTTTGTGCAAACAATGCTTCTTGGAAAGGTGAGAGATAAAATTAGTCACCACAAATTATAAACATATTCTAGAAAGGAGAGTAAACTCTCAACACCCCTCCTCCATGGTGATAGCTAACTGGGAAGGAACTTTTCAATGGTCCTAATGAACCATTCAACTGAGTGTAGCTCTCAGTTAAACAGAATTCAGTTTGAATAATTTTGTTTCGCCAAAAGGCAACTTGTCTTTTGCACATGCAGATGAACTACAAGGGCACTTAGACCACAGAAATCCATCAACACCTACAGGAGAAACAGGTTCTTTATTCAACAACTTCCTGAATAAAACAAATCCCATTCTCAGCTGTGTTCTTGGTCTACCAACTTCATGCTCATTTCAATCTGCAGGGAATTAATTTCTTTATTGTGCAATACAATAAAAAGTGACATTACAGTATGGCTCTTCAAATTAAAAAGGCAGGAAATAAAGTTATGACTTTCAAATTGAAATGACTAATTCTGTGGCTCTACTCTCATATGTCAAAATATACTGAATGAAAGACAAAGATACATCTAAGAATTTAAACCATCTTGAAATAAGAGATAATAAAAACCTTCAAATGAGTCAATGATTCAACATGCAATACATTAGAACTAAATTTTTTTCATCTAGACTAAAATATTATATAGTAAATGTTTTACTATAGAATCATTGGTTTTCATGTATTTGGTTCTTATTTTTGTTCATAAATGGAATATTATCTTTCTGTTAATGTATACTACCCTTTGCTGAGTGATTCATGATATTTTTGTTACAATTATGTGTCCCCCAAGCCCCAGTTACTTCTTTAACCTAGCTTCGGGTCTGCCTTTAAAGTCAGCTGAACATTGCCCAGCTGAGAGCAGGTCAATTAAATACAATGAGTAATGTTTGGTAATAACATTACACATGAATAAAATAATCTTTGGGCAAAATTAGAGAAAATAGTTGAACAAGTTTCTCTGTAACATCACTTGAGATTAAATTGTTTTGTTTCTGTATAATTCCAGATCCTATGATAATGTTTCCTTGCCTATGGTTTTTAATATTCAAAGCATAAAAGAGAAGCCAGAGGGGATCATGTCAAGGAACCAGTGTCTTTAATACAGTACAGGACTAACTCACAAAGGCTGTGGCAACATTGCACAGATTCAAGCCATTCAGGGTCTTAGCACTGAGAAGGGAAATTGAACATGTTCTTTAACTTCTATCCAAGGACCTATCTGTTATTGTCATTTACTTGTAACAGGCAAATTAGTTTTTTCCAAGGAGTCTCACTTGTGATATAAACCACACAAAGGGGTAGGTCCCATGCCCAGCAGTAAATGGTCAACACAAAATGGACTCAATGATATTTTTGTACAATTTTTCTCACATTGCTTTGTTTGGGTTCTCTTGTCTTACTGATCTTTTACTTGTATATTATGGTTTCTGATTTTGTGGTTTTATGGATTTATTTTGTGTGTGTATGTTTAAATTCTGGTTAGTATTTGTTTGTTGTATTGCCTGTTTGCCTTCTAAAGAGAAAAAGAAAAGCAATCCAGTTCAATGTGTGGGGTAGTTGGAAGCATCTGGGAGGTGTTGGGAGAGGGAACTGTGGTCAGAGTCTACTATACAAAAAACTGTCTTTTCAAGAAAATTTTTTTTAAGCATAAAAGAATAGTAAAGGAATAGTTTTATTTATTTTGCCATCAACTGATCATTCCCTTTTTTGTGGTGCTAGGGAAATTAACGCAAGGCCATAAATAAAACTTCTACCACTGTTACTACCCTGTCCTCTGGACGTTTGTGAACTTTTCTTATTAAGTATTCCTGGCCAGTATCCCAGTTTATAGACCATTTGTATTCTCAAGAATGCAGGACTCTGATATTAAATCCTAGAAGTTTGCATGAATATTGCAACTTGGGTTTGTGATTGACAGCATGCCCCCTGAGGAAGAAATGAAAAGCTAAGAAATAAAGTTAGCTTTTAAAATCTGGGAAATTTGTGTTGTGTACAACATGTGGAATCCTTATATCATAAAACCATGGTTTATCTTTCTGGATGAAAATTATCCATTTCCACTTAGTAACTTCCAGTAAACGCTGATTCACATTTGCCATGCACCTTAAAATATTCTTTTGGCACACTGTTAAATACTGTGAAAGTGCAACCACTTCTATTTTATTGTTGTAATAAAATAAAGAAATACAATTATTGGCATATAGTTGGTGATATAGCATATATTACCTATTTATACTTTGGAAAGATTGCATGCAAATGGCAATGAAATACAAGCATGCATCCCTTCCAGTCAGGAAGTTAATTGATGTTTGAAATAAAATTCCAGTTGTTAAAGAGAAAAGTATGAGCAACTCATTCGCCATTTTTTAAAATAACCCATGTCCTGCTTTCAGTAGTATTTATTTCAGCATTGATATTTGTATTTATCCACTAAGTCTTTACAAATTCCTAGAACTCACAGGCACTAGTTTATCTGTTCATGTGTGTTTGTGTGTGTCATTGGGTGTGTGTGTCTGTTTGTATGTCTGTGTAATTGTGTGTGTGTCTGTATCTCTGTGTGTTTGTGTGTGTGTCTCTGTGTATGTCTCTGTGTATGCGTGTGCACCTGTATGTATGTATCTATGTCTTTGGGTGTATCTGAGTGTGTACCCATAACTCTGTCTGTGTCTGTGTGGGTGACCTTGTGTGTCTGTGTGTATCTGTATCTTTGTGTATGACTGTGTATGTGTTTAACTGTGTGTCCCTCTGTGCCTGTGTGTGTGACAGTATTTATCTCTGTATCTGTGTATGTGTATATCTCTGTGTGCATCTTTTTCTATGTGTATCTATCTGTGTCTGATGTAGAATTCCCCTCTGTATGATGTGAATAACATTGGTGAATAAAGAAACTGCCTTGGTCTGTTGATAGAGTAGAACTTAGGTAAGTGGGGAAAACTAAACTGAATGCTGGGAGAAAGGAGGCAGAGTAAGGGAGAAGCCACATAGCCCCTCCAGAGGCAGACACTGGAACTTTAGCTGGTAAGCCACAGCCATGTGACAATATAAAGATTAATAGAAATGGGTGAAATTAAGATATAAGTGTTAACCACTAAGAAGCTAGAGCTAATGGGCCAAGCAGTGTTTTTAATAATATAGTTTCTGTGTGATTAATTTGGGTTTGAGTTGCCGGGCTGCTGGGAAATCAAACAAGAGGCCTCCCACAACATGTGTATGTCAATATCTGTGTCTAATTGTGTGTGTGTGTATCTGTGTCTGTGTGCTTCACTGTGTGTGACACTATATGAGTGTCTATGTGTATCTATGTGTGTGCATGTCTGTGTGTATGTACCTATGTTTATATGTCTGTGTTACATGTCTGTGTTTGTGTATCTGTGTCTGTATGTGTCACTGTTTGTGACTGTGTTTCAATATGTGAGGGTCTGCATGTATCTGTGTCTGTGTGTATGTAGCTGTGTATGTGTTTTTTGTGTATCTGTGTCTGCGTTTATGTATCTGTATATATGTATGTGCTTTACTGTTTGTGTCACTGTGTGTACTGTGTGTGTATTTGTGTCTGTGTATATCTTTGCCTGTGTATGTATCTGTGTGTGTATTTGTGTAGGTGCCTCTTTTCTGTGTCTCTGTGTATATCTGTGTTTTTGCATATATATTTGTGTCTTTGTGTATATTTGGATCTGTATGTGTGTCACTGTGTTTGTGGGTGTCTATATGTGTATCTGTATGTGTGTGTGTATCTGTGTATTTGTACGGTTGTGCTTTGCCTGGGATTAAACTCAATTCCTCTCACATGGTGAAGAAAAAATCATTACTGAACTTTTATCAGAGACTGCTTCATGCTGTAATTTTATAAGAATCTAGGTATCCAGCAATTTATAGTTCATGAACTAAATCATTGGATTTGTTTATTTCTTCTCAGTTTTGTTTCATCTCAAGATTCAGGAACTGCATTCAGTCAGTCAAACTGATGAAGACATAATGCCAGAAACATCTGATGATTGTAACAGAGAGCTGCTTCCTCACACAATGTAACACGAGGGCCTGCTTGTTGGGATTTCTGTCCTGCCCAGTTCCCATAGCTGGTAAGCCCCAAAGAAATTACACATAGGTGTATATTCATGATAAACTGATTGTCTCATTAGCTCAGCCTTCTCTTTAACTCTTATAACTTATATTAACCCATTATTCCTATCTATGTTAGCCACATGGATCAGTACCTTTGTCAGCAAGGCTGGTTTTCCTTCTTTTGGAGGAGTTAATTCTCATCTAGTGACTTCCCTTTACTGTGAAGAATTGATAGTAGATACTATCATTGAATGGGAGGTGGGTTTCTCTCCTTCTTACATATAATGCTCCCAGACGCCACTTCTCCAAGCAAGTGTGCTCCTACTACAATCTGGGTAATCTTGTTGACCTTTGATGTTTACTTTGTACTTTATCGTCTTTGTTCATTTTGTTTTTCAAATTATCTGGTACAGTCACAGCCAGTCCTGCCAGAAATGTGGATTTCATTATTATTCATTATTTTATAAGATTTTTCTAGACAACATCAGCAAAAAAAAATGACAACTTGGATGATACTATCATATAGACATACCTATGACTCTGAAGTCTGAACAATAAACCTGGAAACTAAATGCTTTCTTCCACTGAACAATGGTCATCTTTTCCTCATATTTCTGTTTTACTGTGTTAATAGAGCTTTTTTTGTGGAGAATTATGCATTTTGTCCTAAATAAAAACTGAATGTATTTTGTAAAAATAAGGGAAATGATGTGATCTAAGCTTGGCCAATTAAAATTCCCTAAGCCTTTGGCTTTATTAATTGATTAAGAGGTTGGCAGATAACCCAGACTGAAACAACTAAGAGGGGGAAAATATCTTTTTGTTTCTGAAAAATCAATAGCTAAAGTTAACAACTACTTTTAACACTTGGAAAAGGCTTGCCTAAAACTGATCATGTGGGCTTAAAAACAATCTTCACTTGTTGAAAAATAGCTTCTCATCAGCTGAATTGTTTTACTGTTCAGCCTAAGTCATAATCATGGTACAAATATCACAATTACATGATTTAATACATGTATTTGTTTAAGACAAATTACAATTTCGAGCAAAATGAGTTTTGACTAGTGAAAATTTTTACCTAAAATTATATTATTAAATATATTATAATATATATTTATATATTTAATAAATATATTTAATATTAAATATATTAAATAAATATAAATATATCTCAAATTGAGAAATGAAATCAAGTTTATTAGGTAGTCAAGGAAAATTTATGAATCACATTGTACATGTATGCTAATTAAATAAAACAGGTAAAACTGGAAGTTCAGAACAGGAGAACATTAAATTGAATTCATGGAGAGTATTTTATTTGAAAATGAGGATTCCATTGGAAATTGCAGTGTCATCCTTATTATGCTATACCAGTGGTTATCAACATTCCAAATGCTGTGACCCTCATGTTGTGGTGCCTTCAACCATAAACTTATTTTTCTTGTTACCTAATAATTATAATTTTGCTACTATTATGAATTTCAATGTAAATATCTGTGTTTCCGGTGGTCTTAAGCAACCCCTGTTGAAGAGGGATCATGATCATAGATTGAGAACCACTGCACTATATCAGAGAATTTGATTTATTGTGTTCATACTCACTTAATGATAAGCTGCCTGGCATCATCTGAAAATATCATAGACACGATCAGTGAAAGGATATTAAAACTGTGAGCCAAAATATGCCTGTTTTTTATGTGCTAATTACCTTGGGAACTTTGTTATGGCATTGTAACTAACGCGGTTGAATGTAATGATACTAAAAGCATTCGCAGTTCTTAATTGATAAACCACGTGTATCATTAAAATGAGTGAAATCCTTTCATTTGTGGCAGTATGGGTGAATCTATAGATCATTATTTTAAGTGAAATAAGCCAGTCACATAAAGGCAGGGCAGCATGACACCTGCTGTGTGTGTAATGTCAAAATATTGATAGTATTGGACATTGACTAAAATGGTGTCTACCAGATGTCTAGGAAAGCAGCTGGAGTGTTGCAGACACATTGACGGTAATTAATTACTGCTAGGTAAAAGCGAGGACTTCTGCCACTATACAGCAGTGAAAATTTAGTATTATATATTTTTTTAAAAGCTAGAAGAAATGATTTTGAAGTTTGAGTCATAAAGAAATCATTAATGTCTGATGAGCTTGGTACATTTTAACTAGTTTAACTATTATACCATATTATATATTGAAGTAGTCCATGGTATTCCAACAAAATGTGCATTTTTATAATTTTATATACCAATTAAAATAAATAAAAACTCTGCAGCTAATACATTTATCTGATTACATATCTTTCCTAATGTCTACTAGGCAAGCATAATTCCTTTCTTTCAAAAGCTGAATATTAAATCAGTCTGCTACCACTCCCAACCAGGTGTTCTGAAAATTATTAATTAATAATTCTACAATACATGATGGATTTCCTTTTTAAAGTGTGACATTATGAATTAAGCACCAGGGTGGCAGAATGGGAAATTATGTATTGTCATAAGAATATTGACTCATTCCCAGAGTAGACAATGTGCTATGTATTAATATATTTTCTTTTAAAATTCGTAGTTTAACATTCAAGTTTAACATTGATATGCTTATCAAGAAGTGTCCTTTATGAAAAGTTTTGGTAAGTTAAACAGGTCTTGTACCAAAAGCTACATGCACCGACAGAAAAATGAATGCTGGCATTCTGCCACAATTTTTTAAAATATCCTCTTAAGTCGTCTTAATATCTACCCTGGGACTTAAATAGTTAAAAACAGACAGTCAAAAGTTAGAATGCACCTGTTTTCTTAGAGTGTGTGATTTGTGTAGCTATTTGTTTGGTATTATTATAAAATTATATATTGCTGGAGATATTTTATGATTAGTAAAATGATTATAGAAAATTAAAATAATTAGAAGTATTTGATATAAGAAAGATGATTTTGCTTCAATGAATTGAATTCATGTTTAAGAAAGAAAATGGAAGTGAACTTTTGAGTATTCTTATATAAAGTTTAACCCACCATTCGCTGTGCATCAGCAAGTCTTAAAAGAATTTCTCAGGTATAGTTGGAGATTATAACTTAAAATTCTTAAAAACTATAACATCCTTTACATATAGCATGAGCTCTATTACAACCCTAATTTTCTTATAGGAGAAGTTGTAAAAATTTTGATGTAAAAAATACCTGAAGTTAGTTTTATAATTTGTTTCTTACTAAAATCTTTGTTCCTTCAAAATTTAAACATTTTAAGTTGAGTTCTATAAATTCAACCTATAAAAGGAAAGGATAAATTGCTATACCTATTTCCTTCACACAGGCAATTTTCAAAATTACTGTTCAGTATATTTAATTACTTAAAATTACTCTGAAATTGTTCTTCAAAAATAAAATACATTATTGTAATAAGAAATCACACTTCAAAATTGAGAAAAAGAAAATTGCAGTAAGAAATGTATCCAGCTTATAACTGATTTATTTGAGTATCAAACCTGTAATTCAATTTCAACAAGACAGGTGACAAAAGTTAGTGTCTATTGGTCTAATTTTGTTTAACACTTTATGTGGTTATTAGGAAGGTCTTAGGAATTTTGCACTTTTAGAAAAAGTATACTATAGATGAATAGGAACTTACGGGATTATTTTTAAAATACAGCACTGATGCTTTAACAGCTAATTGTTGAAAAAGCAAAAGGTGCTTCTTTTCTTTGTTTTCAGTCAAGCTTCCTTTGAAGATGTCAGAAAATAGGGTAGCCATGAGCCTTAAGTCAGACTGCAGTGCTGGCATGGTCCCATGCTTAGTGTGCAGCAAGGCTACATGAATGGGAAAACCACAGTCTTCTTCACTAAATAGAGGTGTCAGAATGCTGGTGGCCCCAAATATCCCTTACTTAATAATATCTTCTCTACTTTCAGCGTCCTCCAGAAACTACTGATAGACACATTGTCTGAAGCATCTTAATGTTTTTAATGTTTTCTTATTTTAATCTGTTTCCCAAATCAAGTCAACATAGAATATTCTTTGGATGCATTAATTAGCTCTGCTTTTCTAATATTCAAAAGGCTTTTCTGACTTTATTCTAAACTCTGAAGCCAAGCTAACCACAAAGATATGATGAGGGCAACGAACACTGCTGAACAGTCCCTGTGATTCTTCCAACTTTAGCCTGGAAGAACCACAACGGACCCTTCTTGTTTGTTGTGTGGTTTATTTTAAATTTTATTTTGATCTTCAAAACTACTTTTTTGTTGTTGGTTTTTCAAGATAGAGTTTCTGTAGCACTGTAGCCTTTCATAGAAATCAGTCTGTATACCTGTAGACCAGACTGTCCTCGAACTCACAGAGATCCTCCTCCCTCGGTCTCCTGAGTGCTGAGTGTGCCAACACCACCTGGTCTCAAAACTACTTGATTAGAGCATGGACTGCATATCACAAAATAAATCTACTCCAAATGTACACTCTATTTTGTTTTGGTAAATTTATATCATTTTCCAAACCTCC
>JAQHUG010000534.1:67068-77546 GCA_028555095.1 Dicrostonyx torquatus | reverse complement strand
AAAAAAAATCTGTGTTGCAAGATAATGAAATAACAAGAGAATAGAAGATGTTCCAGTTACAATAAACATTAATTCTCTAAAGCTTAATACAGTTGAGATAATGTCTGCAAACTTTAGGCATGTCCAATATGAAAGTCATCAAGTTTGGAAAAGCAGTTGCAGGAACATATGCTTGTCAAATGTGGATTTAAATGTAGATTAAAGAATAAAATTAAAACAGAAATATAAAAGCCTGTATATACCTTAAAAGATCCCAAGATGGAAGGTATAATTAAAGAAATTATAGTATTGTTCATCTACTAAGTAAAGAATGTTCTTTGTATAACATGTAAATATATTTCTGACATTTTCTATTTCAACTTCAAGGTATTATTGTTGTATAGAATGTGATAAGCATTAAATTATTGCACAATTTTTGTAAGTTGAATATATCAACTGGAGAAATAAAGGAAATGAAGAGTTTTATTCAACATATAATGAGTCAAATCCTTATCTTGTTGATCCCTCAAACTGTTTGCCCAATTATACCATTAGGCCTTCCAAACAAACAAGAAACAAGCATTGTGGATATTTGTGGATATGGATAATTTAAAATTATGCCCAATTTCAAAATTAACTATTGAAATTAGTAGTAAATGCAACAAGAATCTTATATATTATTTTCTTTTGTGACTAAAAGGTTTAAATCATTATCTAAACTTCAGTGACTATGCCTTTGTCCTGTCTATTTGATCCTTCAGTAGCAAACATTGTATTTTCTCCAGCATGGAGGTGCACTGGGAATGTGATGCATGGTGAAGTGTTCATTTTCTTTTCTTTTATTCACTTCAGTCCTCTGTTTTCAGGGACTAGAGCATCTGCTGCCAATTAGGCTTATCATCACCTTTCCACAGAACCCATGCTGGTGTCCTCACTCTTGTTAGTGAATCAGCAGGGGCATGTGTTTGGAATGGAATTTTAACCTCTGCCCTACCAGGGTCAAAATAGAATCTATTCTTTCCAGTGCAGTGATCTGAAAACCATGTCTACTGACACAAGAAGCCTCACTCCTGATGCTATGGTAACTAGGGAATGAAGGCTTCATTAAGATCACAGAAGTTAGAACTTCTAAACATTTTCATGGCTGGTTTCCAAATTTGCCTAGACAATGTACTGCTGTGCAAAATCTAAAAACAATTACCCATTGCTGAAGGCAATACCTTTATTTTGTAAGTCAAGAGATTTTTAAGGCTGTACCTGGCTCTGAAAGACACCATTTGCCAAGCATTTTTCACTGCATTTTGAGGACATAGGATGGCTGTGCACCTGGGTGGACATGCAAATGGTACGCTCTGTCTGGCACCAATTGCCCAGCACAGACTGGTAATGAGTTATTGCTGGAAGTAGCCTTGTGCTTTTTGTGACCTTTTTTGTTCCTATAAAAACTTGATGAAACTATGACTATGTTGGAATACAGAATTGGGAGTACCCTAAATCCATGGTCCTTGGCCACAGTCATTCATATATGGCTCTAGAATAAAATAATATATATTCTATTACTTGAAATAAAGTCATGGGAATATAGCATTTCCTGAGGCTGCACTGCTTCAGACAGAGAACAAAAAAGATGTTTAAGTTTGATTTTTTATGAATATTTGAGAAATAATAACTTGTTGGAATTTGTATTTTAGTTCTTCGATATATAACTATTTTATTGAACAGTGGTTTTCATGATATAAAAATGTCCAATTTCTCAATGATAATTATATTTATATATCTCTTCATAAGTATTATGTATATTTTCTAATGGATTCTGTTTCTCTGTGTAACAGTCCTGGCTGTACTTGGACTTTCTTTGTAGGCCAGACTGGCCTCAAACTCAAAGAGACCTGCCTGCCTCTGCATCCTGAGTGCTGTCCAAGTGGATTTTAAAAGGTTCATATAATTTATTTCATTTGATTTAGATTATCTAACCTCTGTACATTCTTATATATTTGAATTTTACATATAGACATAATATATTCAATAAATGTTATTTAATGATATTTGTGTACTTTATAATTATCAAAATTTTCAATGTCATAGAGTTATTTTTTAAATTACCCTTAACTGCAGAATTCTCTCTTTCCTAGTCATAGTGGCAAAGCTTGGTAGGACTTTTAAAAAGGTATATTCACAAAATGGTCTTTTAAAAAGACTCAATGACTGCAAATTTTCATACATGCTAAGCTATTATTAGAACTGAATTTGTTCATCTATATACAACAATTCAATATAGTATGTTAATGGAAAAGATACAAAGTTTGAAGATAGTTAAATTTAAAATGTTGATGTTATTTCTGGCTTTTAGAATATTCTGTTCATGTGTTTTCATGTGAGAGGCTGATTAGGACAATTCCAACTCCTTTGCCATGGTTCTACACTACCCCAGAAATAGTGGTACCACTTCCCAATCTTGGAATAAAGCAACAAGTGAATAAATTCCTGGACACAGTGACTGGTTTGCCTCTTAGATCCATCGAATAAACATTTAACTTCAGAAGAAAAAAGAGAGAAGTTCATGCTGCAAAAACATCATGTTTTAAAATTAACAACTGTAGCCCTTAGAAGATAATCACTGCCTCAAAATGTCTTCATAAATCTACATTAGCTACATTGAATATTTGCTACTAAGAAAGTGGATAATACAGTGACTAAAATAAATATAAATATAAATTGCATAACATTCATAAAAATATACTGACAGCAGTATCTTCTTTGATAAAAATAAAATATCCCACAGTTTTGCAATGATAATTTCTTAATGTTTTAAAGCAGTTTAAAAGCCCTGGCTTTGAATCTTAACATACACACTTAGTGATAGTCTAATTGTCTGAGAAAAAAAATGAAACTTATTTTGGAAAATGTTTTCTTCCATTTGGGTAGATCTACTGCTTACATTTCTGTAGATCTGTTACACAGCAATATTATGTTTTAAATCTACCTCCCTGGATGAATGATCTGTCCCTTAAGGAATTCACAGAATTGGTAGGCCAACGCTAAAAATTTCAGCCATAAGTTGATTGACATGTCCTATATGTTCTCTCTGATATTTGAGAGAACTCATCTAAAAAGATACGATGAATTTCCATTACTCTCGGCCCAAAGTACAGGCCTGTATTATTACATCTGGTCTGTATTACTTTGCTTCCCCCACGGTTATGCCTTCACAGTTAAGACACTATGCTGTGCCTTCAGCTTGCTTTTCATTTTTTTTATCACCAGAAACATCAACTTAAAATGTCTTAAATCTTCTGAAACCCTGCTGTAAAAAATATTTGTAAATTAAATTACAATATACTTCTTTTGGAACCAGTCATATGACTGATTTATCTTGAAACTTAGTATGTAGGAAAGATTAATTAAACTCCTGTACTATATTACTTATATTTTTTCCCATGTGTGTTATGTTTCTGTTTGTTTTACTTTGGGTTTTCAGGATTTGCAAAGATAAAATCAATGCTCCAAAATTTAGACTAAGTTAGTGGTTTAAATGATATTTCTTCTTTTCATAAAGAAATAGTTCTTAGCATGTCTTGGCTGACTATCCCTGTGATGATGGGATCAAAGGTATGAAACCCCTTAATGGACTAGCCAGCATATGCATAACTAAACTAAATTATAAACTCTCAATTTAATAATCTTAACAGTCAACGATAGTAGGTTAAAAACCCATGTGTTTATAATTTGTAAAGCATATATTTATTTGCATAAGTACACATGTGGAAGTCAGAGGAAAACTTCCAGGAGTTAGTTATTTGTTTCCACCACATTTGTTCTGGGATGGTACTCAGGTCTTCAGAACTGATGGCAAATTCTTTTATAAACATGTCACTACCAAAGAGTTCCCCAGTGATCTCCCATTAGCTACCATCTATTTTTACAGAACTTTACAATGCTTGTAAGAACATATAGAAAATTATTAGAAAAATGTGTAATTATAGCTTAAACTTTATTAGAAAACAGTATTAATTACATTGCAATACTACCAACATAATAAAGCGTGTAACATAATAGATCGCAATAAACATTGAAAACTTAAGTTTAAATTATGACTTTTTTCATACTTCTGTTAAGTAGGAATGATGAGTTTTTAATGATTTAGGGTAGCTTAACAAGTCCTAAATTTAAGTTCCAGAATGTAAGTGTTGGATGACAAACTTAGGGAAAGAAACTGAACAAAGCAATAAAGGTTTTGTGTAAATGTTGCCTAATTTTTCACACTTTCTTCACTGCAAAGCTGATCTGAAGCCGAGAACTGTTTACACTGTACAATAGGCCCTGGCTTACTCAATTGCTCACTGCATGCCCTACAACAGAGGGTTCACAAGAATCATTGTGAATTATTTTCCAGACCAAGGATGAAGAAAGCCAATACTTTCCTATAAACAAAATCAGAAGCTGTTTTTACTGGGCTTTGTTATCCCTCTCACAACACTGAAATACTCCAAAGCCCCAGGCACCAGCTACCACCCTCTGTTTCTCAATTGGGGTTGTGGTAAGAGGTGAGGCTTTTAATGGTGTCTCCTTGATTTAAATATTTTGTATAAATTCCAATTTCCATTCCCATGTGGTATTTTTTAATATACATCGATTTTGTATTTAAGAAAAGAAAGAAAATGTTATTTGATGAGAAAACAAAAATCCAAATCTGACTACCCCTGATCCTCTATTCCATTCTGGATATTTGCAGTCCAGCATGAGAGGGCACAGTTAGAGCTCTAGGGAGCTTGCTTGAAGCATCATTTAAGTGTTAAATTCATCCATGCAAATGCAGCAAAAGGGCAGTAGAAAAAACACTTTTAGAAAGACCCTCTCATTGCCTCCTAAGTATCCTCTCATCATATTTTATAGAGTAGTAACATCTTTGAACATTGTGAAATATTAATACAAAATAGATGTACAAGGTTTTATGCATCAGTGTTCTAGAGCTACTGCAATACTGTGTCACAAGCCTGGAAGTTGGAACAATGGTGATGTTGGGGGTGTGACTTGAATAGGTGAGGGCCTGGGCTTGCTTCTCAGTACTCTACATAATCTGAAGAGATTTATTCCCTCATCCTCCATGTAGGCAATTCTCTACCCTCAAGGTTAGTTCATCTAGACTCCAGAGTTGAGATGACTAGAGGTAGAATCTATTACTGGCCTCAACTTCATCTTAATAACACTAGCCTCTACTTCCATCATTTTGTTTCTCTGCAGTTTTCTGGGGTGTTGCTATTGTTGTTTGACACAAGTTCTTACCCTGTATCTCAGACTAACCTAGAACATGCTATGTTGTCTGGACTGGCCAGTGACTTGTAAGAGTCCTCTGTTTTAACTTCTCTAGTGCTAGCACCAACTATGTGAACCCAGCTTTGGCCTTCCCCTACATATAACTTTCTCGTTTAGTCTATGTGTACTTCAAAAATGTTCTTTTCTCTCTAAACCGAAAGCAGCAGTTTTACAGAATGGTCTCCTGTATTTTGCAAAGAGAATTGATGAGTAGTGGTGGCATGAGAACAAACATTTAAATTGTAGTTAGGAATTATGCTGGTTCAGTAAAAAGGTTGTAGGTTCCTCTCCAAGATCAATGAATTCTCTAATTCACTAGATTGTCATTATCTTTTAGGATTTTCTTGTAGTTGAGAAGAAAACCACACACAATCAAAATGCAGAACTGTGGTTCTGAGATCCAGTGGCAACATCTACAAAAACTAATCCTGCTCCTGTAATTCAGGAAACATCACAGCAGTGGAAACAGAAAGATTGAAAGATCAGAAACTAGAAAGAACTATGATATGCTTCAACTACATAATGGATAAACAGTCTTGTCTGCTGTCGAAGAAAGCCTGCTAGTGTGTTCCTGGTCCCCTCCACTTATTTATTTCCTTGCCACCTAGACTCCCAACATAACCACACAGAAACTGTATTAATTAAATCACTGCTTGGTCCATTATCTCTAGCTTCTTATTGGCTAACTCTTACAACTTAATTTAACCCATTTCTATTAATCTGTATATTGCCACATGGTTGTGGCTTACCAGCAAGGTTCAGCATGCCTGTCTTTGGGGGTGTTACATGGCTGCTCTCTGACTCTACCTCCTTTCTCCCAGCATTCAGTTTAGTTTTCTCCACCTAACTCTGCTCTAGCCTATCATAGGCCCAAAACAGCTTCTTTATCAACCAGTGGTATGCACAGCATACAAAGGGGACTCCCACATCAGTCTGCCCTTCAAGACTAAGTCTAAATTAAATCTACCTGTAGTCTGAATGGAATTTCTTTTTCTTCTTTCAAGTAGTATATTGTTTTCTGCTTTATTCTTTTAGATTTGTAATTAACTAGTAACACAAGTACAAAGAATGAGATGTTAAATATATATTTTATATACTGGTCCATGGAGAATTTTATATACTGATATGATATTCATTTATTTATTTAAATATTATTAAATATTTGTTATGTTTATATATATTACATAATATTTTTAGGAAAATATTTTTGTGAACATGTACATTTGGGTATTGTAATATTTCCCTTGTCCAAAGAGAAATTTAGAATATGAAAATATTTAAAGTTTGTTTTAAAAAAGAAGATTGTGGAGTTTGATGTGGGTCTGTGTCTACTAGTAGTGTCAAATGCTACACACATAAAGTATTACCAACTTAACTTCCTAAATAACAGCTGACTAAGGAAAATAGCTATGAACACTGCATAAATAAAGGGAGGAGGTTATATGGAGGCAAGATCACCATTTCAGACTGAGGTAGAGATAAGAGCCAGTGCTGGCTGTTTTCCTTTTCTGAACTTCAGGTTGAACCCCAAATTCTCTTTTTGAGTTTTTATTAATCATGCTTCAATCAACACCCAATGTGTGGCACAAATTTATAAATACCATTTGCCTAAGGATTTTTAGTCACCAGGCCAGGCCAGAGCTGGGATTGGAATTTCAGCTCTAGGAACTTGAACCCAAACCTAGCTACCTGGATTAAAGACAGCAATGAATCAAATTACTAGACATGAAATTAAGGTCTCAAGAGAAAGAATATGACAAAACCATTAATTTTGATTGAGAATATTCTAGATACGAGATAGAGATAGGTCAAGAATCTACTAGAATTTATGTTTAGAGGTAATTTAAATATTTGACAGCAGATTAACAGGGAGATAATTTCACAATTTTACTTCAATTGTGAATAAAATATTCTGAAGATTATAATTTTTAATTTTATAGTAAAACATGAACCCTATGTAAAAAGCTATTTCTTCAGAAACATTGCTGACCTGTTATTTGCTCATTTTCTGTTTGGTCAAACTCCATATATTAAGATGCATCATCACTTTTGATATTTCGCTTGAGTCCACATCTGTTGATAGGATAAATGTTTTTTCCAGCATAAGTTGGAAGAAGAAATAATTTTACATCACTTCGCTTGAAGAAATGAGGTGTGACATACATTTTCCTCAGAGCAATGAAGACCTCTGTGTACCTCTGTGTTCTCAGAGGGTATTAAAATACCTCAGCGCTTCTTAATGTCTTACTAAGTGTCTTCTTAATGTGACTTCTTTGAGGACAACTCAAAATTCCTAAGAATTCTGGTCAAATAAATACTATTTTCTGAGCCACAAAGCTAGTCATTTTACTGGATAAAGAATTTTTTATTGTTTAGGAATGTTAAAATATTACATACTGACAATATGGCACCACATTTTATCTGAAATTATATTTTTAAAAGTGACAGGTTTTAGGAATTACTTTTACTCCACTTTAGAAGGTCACCTATTCCTGGCATAAGAAGTACATTCCAGCAGATAAACCTGAGTTTAGAAAACACATAAATTAGGAGGTGATTAGCCACACTACAAATGATTAACTGTGGGGTTGCTGTAAGATCCTACTAGCTATTTTAATTGTTTACATTTCAGTGACTCCTGAATAGAAAGACTAGGTGGGATAAAATGTTTTAATGTAAGAACAAAGTCTAAAGATAAACCAGAAAGAAAGAATAAAATAGTCATGGAATTGTAAATGCACTGAAGAATAAAATATGGAGTACATTATTTTAAGAGATGAAAAGCTAAGAGAAAATAAATTAACCTGTGTCATGAAGCAAAGAAAAACAACTTTATGGACCCAATGTCAAAAGTCTGTTAATCAAATTTAGAGAGATGGCTCAATAATTAACAGCTATGGCTTCTCTTCAAGAAGACCCAAGTTCAAATACCAGCACACAGCTGTTTGTAACCCCAATTCCAAGAGAACCTGATGCTTTCTTCTTCCCCCCACACTCACCAGGCATAAAAGTCATGTACAGATTTATATACAATCTAAACAATCATATATCTCATATGTAAACATAAAGTAAAATATCCATGAATCAAAAGCAAACCATCTAAATATAGTTGCATTGCATGGGAAAATGTGGTCACATTTATACTTTCAAAATAATTTATCTAATGATTAGGACAGAATATTCACACCCAACTATAAATTTTCAAAGGTAAAATTTATTGCATCATCTGTCAAATCAAAATTAAGTTATAGAAAGATAAGCCAAAAGGCTGAATAACTATCATCCTACAATCTATGATATATATCTAAAGCAGAGAAATTCACAATTAGTTGGTGAGCGAAGATATGATCCAGGGAGAGAAGTAGCATATTCATTAGCAACTCACTTTTTTACAGTTTGAATTTTTATAGCAAGCAATTTTACATTGATGTTAGTCATCACAGGTTCCAGGGAGTGCCCTGTAGATCAGCTCTTGTGGAATGGTGGAGCAGGGAGCATGATCAGGCTACAGAGAGGATAAGTCAGCAACCTCAGTCATGCCTATTATAAGCTCTGGGGTTGCACTAGCCCACCAGAGTTCTCCTATCTTCTATACGGTAGGATTTCTTTTAATCTCATCAACCTGTAGATGTGGTTAACCTTAGAATTTACTATGAATCCATTTAGGAGCTCCCAAGTTAAGACTGTAAAAGAATACATTTTAGAGTATCATGTTAATGATGCAAAAGCATATCACTTTATTTATGACTTTGATTATATATATAGAGTTTCTTTTGACCTAATTTGAAAGTGTGAGTATATTAAAGTTAAACATAGTCCAAATACTTGGAGATTATTAAAAACTCAGTTTTCCTATTCTAGGATATAATCCCTCATAAATTTTGTTAAATAAGCATGTATTCAAGTATGGCAAACCTTAACTACACATTCATGCTGATATAGATGAAATTCAGTTCCAGTAACTGTGTTTCACTCTTCCTTTAGACTTTAACAACCATTTGATATACTTGGACAGGCTTTGTCTATTTTAAATAACCATAATTACATCATTTTTCACTTTCTTTTTCTTCTCTTCAACTTTCCCCCTGTGACTCCTTTCTCTCAAATTCATCATCTCTCCTTTTTTAAATTTTTGATACACACCCTTCTAAATATGTAAATACAGCCTTCACAATGCCACAATATCTATAATATCAGGGACTGACCTCTATAGATAGAATTTCTGGAAACAAAGAAATTCTGAGAGTAGAAGAAATAGTTTTCCCTAAAGAAGATCTAATAACAAGCAGTCACCCCTAAAATCACATATGTACAACTGACCTTATCTATTTTATTTAACATCCTAAACTATATGAATTGAACACATATCTGATGTTAAAAATAACTGAGATATACAAACGTTTGGGCCATATTCATAGTTATCCCTGTATGCATGGTAAGCATTGTGTGACACTCCTGTATTCTTGGAACAGTTGTGAGAATGGAGAAGATATTTTAAGATTTATTATCACTTTACCTTTTATGTGTGTTCTTTAGTATGTGTGCTTCCTTTTTGAGTTTAGTAAATGATGAAGCAGTTAAGAGTTGAAGCCAAGGTTCAAATCCCTATTAAACTTTTATACTGGAACTATGCATTAAATTTTGTTGCACCAGCATCTTATTGTTACCAACTTCTGATCTAACAGAGTTTCCTGTGTTAACACCAGTCAACAGTGTGAGAGCTTCAAAAGGTGAGCAACACATTATTTGTTCATTCTTTCTACTTAAGGTTCTGGCCTTTATAGAAAATTAGACATAAGTTAAATGCTTCCATTGTGGTTCAGGGTATTTTTTTCTTTTTCTTTTTATTGTTAAAAGAAAAAGTTACATTTACTCCCCTTGTCCCGGGCCCTCCCGCTCCCCCCCTATCCCACCGCCCTCCCCCTGCTTCCCTGATATGGGGCAGGATACCCTGCCCTGTGGAAATCCCAAGGCCCTCCCCCCTCCATCTTGCTCTAAGAAGTTGTGCATCCATATAGAATAGGTTCCCAAAAGGCCAATACATGCAGAAGATATAGGTCCCTGTGCCAATATCCTTGGCTTATCTCTCAGTCCGCATTGGCAGCCACATTCAGAGAGTCCAGATTGGTCATCTGCTCCTTCAGTCCTGGTCCAGCTGGATTTGATGAGCTCCCAATAGATCAAGC
>JAQHUG010000534.1:18562-49042 GCA_028555095.1 Dicrostonyx torquatus | reverse complement strand
TGTGTGTGTGTGTGTGTGTGTGTGTATGTGCAGGTGGAGAATGCCATAGAGAAAAGATTTGGTCAAAGGACATCTCAGGAATCATGTTTCTCCTCCAGATTATGGTAATGTTTTAAAACTCAAGGTTGCATACATATATCTCCTTGACATTCTCACAAATTCCAGAAATGTTTTCAAAATAGAATCTCATAAATGTGAAGGAATCATTGAAACTGCATACATTGTCATGTTTTCTCTTTTTTCCTATTTATTGTCTGTCCTAATTTGTTTCTGTTGCTGTAACAGAAACATTGACTTAAAGTATCTCGGGGGAGAAAATTATTTGTTTCATCATATATGAGCAGTCACCATTCAAAAGCAGTCAAAGCAATATGGAGGCAGGAACTGAAACAGAGACCACCAAGGAATGGTGTCCACTGACTTGCCTTTTCTGGCTTAGTTAGCTTACTATTTTATACAGCTTGACCTACCTGCCAAGAGATGTAGCAACTACAGTTGACTGAGCCTTACTACTACAATGAAGAATTAAGAAAATACTACTGAGCGACACCAATATGCCAGTCTAATGAAGCTAATTCTTCAAATGAGGTTCTGTCTTGCAAGGTGTGTCAAATTGACAATTGAATCTAACTCTGACACTGTATCTTTGTTTTACCACTACATGCCTCATAGTTTTACTTCCCCAATAAGGGCATTGTACCTACACCATTCATGAAAGAAGGAAGTGTTCAGAATTGAAAATAATGGAAGCATAAAACCAGGAAAAATTTTAATTCCTGGCCCTCACAAGTTCCATTAAGCGATATGGCTTCCCACAGCCATCATTCTGCTAATCAATTACACTAATAGTCTAACGGAAACAAGAAAACCACAGCATTAAAGTAACAAGAGTTTCTCCAAATGGAATGAGATAAATAACTTAAAAATAATCTATTAAACACTAAAATGTGTGTGTCGTAGAATCTTTGTGGTGTTCTCCAAATAGGAAGAAAGTATAAGTCTCAAATAATAGCATAGAAGATGTTTAATGTGCTAATGCTAAAAACAAAGGATATATAGAAGAATGAGTGAATAACATATTTAACTTTTACTGCATTTTGTATTCTACATACCATTTTAACCATGAGCTACTTCTCTAAGAGAGCATCCTCAGTAAAGAAGACAGGTGTGTCTGGAACATTCTGAGGTGAGTTTGGAAGCATAGGCATATTTCAAACAATATGTGGTCTTATAAAAATGATGTATATTTTTATGAGATGAGCTCCAACTTGATGTGTGCTTTTTAAGTTGTTTAAAAGTATTGTCATGATGCAAAGGAGCACTATGGGGAAATAAACAGCCAAGAGTCTACCGCGGAAATGAAGCTTTGTTACTTTAGCTTGTGCTGGACTACATGAGGTGGGAAGAAGAACAGATTTACCTAGGTGTACCCTTTAAACCAATAGTACTAGTTCATGATCAGCAAGTAACAGATGAGCAGAAGAGTTTGTGTGACAAGTCAAATAACATTATTTGCTGTTTGTCAAGGATAACTTTTTCTTTGAAAGTCTCATGCATATATGCAATATATTCCTCATTAATGAATCTTTTCTGTTTTTGAAAGGCGAGCTCAGCATGTAGGAAACAAGCTACAAGTTCATTCAGTCATCTGAATTTTGAAATGCCTGTTAGATATCTGAGATGACACAAAGGACTATATGATTTGTCAACTGTGAAAAATGCTACCAAAAAGTAAAACATGGTGCAACATTTAATTTTGTGTTAAAGGGACAGTTTGGGAATTAATTTTATCAGAGATCTTTATCTGGACTTTTGCTTCTTTCGTACATATGTGCCTTCCATTTGAGTCAGCTGTTTACTAGCAGACTTCATTCTGCCTATAATGAGTTCTAGGGATGTCTACACAAGTTACCTCCTGCTACCAACACATCTTCTGTTTCAACCACAGAAAAAAAGACCATACTTGAGATCTATAAATTCCCATGGATTACAGTTTGCACTCAGGACTTAGGAACCTACAGGCATTATTCCACAACTACCTTCTCAAGGTAAAATATCAGTCACAGCACAACTAAGGGGACAGATATGAAGCCTACCCGACTAACACAATTTAATCACTGCTCTAGAAGGAGGGACACAAAATTCCTAGGATGTCTCAAAGAAGGGAACATAAGAAATCCAAAGACACTTTGCCTAGAAGCATAAGAAAGCTATGGTAGAGCTTTCTTCTGAAGAAGCAAGAGGTAGAATCAACCATGAAACAACATTTTGGGTAATTGACAATTGTCCTATCATCCCATGTAAGTTCTAAGAAAATGCAGGGATTTTCAAGAGGGCAAACACAGATGATAAAGGATCATAAATCATCATTGTAGTTTCAAGTGAGAGCTTCTTGGCATAGAGTTTCATATATGCATATTGGCTGTATAACCATGAAGACAGCCATGTATGCAAAATTTAGAAATATATCTTTCAGTTAGGTATCATGCAGGATGATTCTTTGCAAAATCAAGTCATTATCATAGTTTAACAGAGTGACATTTATCCACTGATATCCCTTGTTTCAAAATATCTTGAGACCATGCAAGATACATAGATTTCCTTTAGTTCCAGATAATCCCTAAAACTAATAATAAATTAACATACATGGTATTGTTTAATTATGGTGCTTTCAAACCAAATTAGTTGTTAATTCTTTTTACCTCTCTTTCTTTTATACCCATGGCAACTCTCAGGGAACCTGTGGCACATTGCATATCTCCTTTTCCAATGTAATTACACTTGTGTCTTATTAACTCCCCTTTCCCCATCACCTAATGTTTATCTCTGATGATCTTCTCCTTGGGTTATACACTCATTCACTCCAACTAATGCAAACAGCTCTAAACACTATGTGCTAGGGATGGCACATGAGAGACAGAATGTGATACTTGTATTTTTTAAGTGAGAACACCTCACTTGATATATTTTCCAGAATCATCCATTTCCCTGTAAGTTTCATGATTTCATTTTTTTACTGATAAAGAAAAATCCATTGTGTATATGTACTACAACTTCATTACCCATTCATCTATTAATGAAACATAGTCTAATTCTATGTCACTGATATTATGCATAGTACAACAATAAATAAGTCCAAGTCTTTTGGTTGTATCATATAGTCCCAGGCTGGTCTTTGCAGTCCTATTTTATGGTGAAAAGCCTTTGAAGACTGACTTAACAGCATTCTTTGAGGCAAAGAAGAGCATGCTCCATGTCGAGTGAAAAGAATTCAGACTCTCAAAGCTGAGGTTCTCCCTCTTAGAAGTAGCTCTCAGTGTCTGTGGGTCACATATCTTTCTTAAATCTATCTCTGGGAACTAGGAACTAGAAAATGAAGACTGATATCTGGCTGCCACCCAGGCTGCCATCCATTTATAACCCAAGAATTTCCTATGTTGCAATATATCAATATCTATTAAAGTGGAGAACCCTAATTTCCTAATTTATAAATAAGGTACAAGTCCCTTCTTGAATCTTTTGCTTTAGATCTCTGATAGAACTTTCCAGGAATAATTGAATTTTCATATCATGATCGAAATTTTAGGTCATTACCATCCCCCCTCTAGCACATCCAGTAAATGCAAGCTTATTGTCTGGAAAATAAGTATCTGGCTTCTGAAACAGTACTTCACAAAGTGTTTTATTGGATCATAATTGATGATACATACATACACAGAGAGTCACCCATGCTGAAACAAGTTCAAAGTAATGTCTTACTGGAAAACTTCTAAGATCCTTTAATGAAGATGTCGATTTTTTTTCTCTTCACCCACTTCATCAATAAGAACTTTAAGAGCATGTCTCTAATAGATTTAGATGTGTTCATGTAAAAGCAAATAAATGAACTACTACATTAATGCTGTGTGTAATAAAAATATACAAAGTAATAATATTTTTTTAAATGTACAGAAAAACTTTTCTCCTCTTAGTTCACTATCTGCTACTTAACCTTCTGTAAAAATGATGAAATTAAGGCCCTACTATTTCAATGTATTGATGTTCAATACAAATTTATGAAGGGCATATGGGTATATAGTTTCTCCAAAACATAAAACAATGAAAACTTTGTTTCTCAAGACATTCCTTAGCATGGTTCTTTCCCAGATCATGGGAAATCACTTACCAATAGATATAATATATATCTATATATATGCAAGTAGATATAGATGGATGATAGATGAATATAGAGAGATGATAAATGATAGATAGATAGATAGATAGATAGATAGATAGATAGATAGATAGATAGATAAACATAGATAGGATAGATGGAGAAAGACAAAGAGGAGTTCCCTCACTTTTTCCCATGTATGAGGATACATCAAGATCATGGCTATGAATAAGAAAATGAGCTCTAACCTACTTCAAATCTTATAGATAGATAGATAGATAAACAGATAGATAGGATAGATGGAGAAAGACAAAGAGGAGTTCCCTCACTTTTTCCCATGTATGAGGATACATCAAGATCATGGCTATGAATAAGAAAATGAGCTCTAACCTACTTCAAATCTTGATAGCTAACTGCTCAGTCTATATAACTGTCAGACAAAATTCTTATTGTTTATGAACCACCCAGTCTAAAACATTCTATAGTAGCAGTATTAACATACTATTTTAACAAGGATCACTCTAGTGCACAGATGTTTTAAATGGTTTCTCAGAGGAGCCATATTTATGGTGACTAAAGTTGCATGGCTTTGTTTAACAATGTATCTCCCTGTTTGCTTAATCTCCAGAATTCCTTTGTACAATACAAAAACTTTTTTTTCTCCAGCATAGAGAGTTTTTATCATTTACTGGTTTTCTGTGGACTGATCTTACATATCTGGCAAGGCTTAGAACTGTCATGGACTTGGAGAAGCAGATTTTTTCTGAATTGACAGATATTTGGGGACAAGGGCAGTGTTAAGCTTGATAGCTAACTTCATCACTGGATGACTTGCTGGAATTGAACTTTCATTCAGTGGTTGCATGAGCAAGAAAAACTTGAATGTTTTGTGTAAACTCAATATTGTAAAAAGACAAGTAAAAACCCTGTATTGTGTGAGGATTTCTTATGAAAAGACTTGGTCACTGCATTGTTCATGATTTTCTAACTCAAGAGGATTGTAACCTCTGAGAATAGTCTAATACTCAGGAGAGGGAGGATTTGGGCTCATACAACAACAAAGTTCAGAAGCATGAATAAATGACCTTCCTTTCTTCATCACCCAGTAAGAAAATCCAAACATTTAGATTAAGACCAATTATTATATTATATTGTAAAACAAAATTGGTGATGGTGTATGAATCAAAGCAGGGTATAGAAAGGACTCATAGTAACCCACCGTGATTTCCTTTTTTTTTTACCCATTAAAGGAAATAGGAGAGGAAATATGTGAGCAGCAGATCCATCTCAAAATGTGAAATATTTTCAAACATTAATCAGACCAGAGAGGAAAGTTTCAAGGTGTTGTGCCAACTAGAATTGTGCTGCTATCCATTCTATTCCCACAGGGCGAGGATGGAAGAGAGAGTAATTGATTTCATCCAAGAGGTGCCATCACCCGTGACTCTCTCTGTTCTTATACATCATTAGTCAGACAAGAGAAAGCTTCCTAATGGGATTTTAGATTCTCTTGAGCTTAAAATGTATTTCTCTGTGTTCTAATTATCAATTTTCAAAATTGTATCAGATATTATACTTTTCTATTTTCAAACAACCAGTAGAGAAGCAAACCACTGAAGTAAAATCTGGGTAGAATAATAACTGCATGTCCAGCAACAAGGCTCCCAGAGTGGTGTCTTGTGCTATATGTGTGACACAGTTTTAGAGAGCTAGTAATAATGTTAATTAATTACCCGAGTCAAGAAATGTACAGGAGAAAGAAAAACATTTAAGTAGTTCAGCAAAGAACAGAAGCTAAGATTTCCATCACAATTACCCATAGTAACTAATTTTAAAAATCAATTTCAAACTTTAACCTTGAACCCAACAGTATTAAGATGGCCTGCTTAGAAAATCCTAATTTATAGTAATTCTTAAACTGGAAAATGGATGAGCAACAAAATAAGAAATTCCACACACTGAGAATGATCTCATATTTGAATAAATGAATGGATTTGCATGAGGAATCTAGAGGTTACTATTATACCCAGAAGAATTCCAGATTTTTAAAGTCTGATATCTCCTCAATGATCTCTCTCACACATATACACACACCTATATGAATACATGTACATATTTATTTATGTATATAGTAATCACAATTGTAGGAGAAGTACAATATTCTCTTTCAAATTGGCATCACTTTCTATTTTCTGTGGCCTCTACTTTGGTCAATAATGCAAGTCTAGGATGAAGAACAACATTTCTTAGAGCCCCTATATATAACCAAATAGAAAAGCATGGAAAAAAAATAAGTTATCCATTAAACAGCAGGGCGTTTTCTACCCCCAGGTACTGATAATACTTTAAATGATTAAAAAGATATTTCTTGAAATGTAGAACAGGGATTGTCTCTCCTTGTGTGCTTCATACTGCTAATATGGAAACAAAATGAAAAACTTGATTGTAAGGTATAAAGTTTAATAATTGTATAGTAGAAAAATAAAAAATAAGGTTGAGATACAATATTCATGCAATTGCCACTAATTATTATACCACCTCATCTACATAACTAAATTAACTGTCAAACAATGGGGAACAGAGGACTTGACTAACAAACTGCCTTAGCTATGCTAAGTGAGAAACTTCCAGAATTATTGAAATACTATGGGGCTAATTGGAGACATCTTAATATGAGGCAGACCTCATATTAAGATGATATACAGACCCATCAGATATTATCTCCAAAAGCAATATTCATGGTTCAGACTAAACATTCTCAATGCTATTCTTCGGTGGAGCAGCCTGACTGCAGTCTCTGACTTAGTTGCACGGAGATCAGTCAAGTTCTTAATCTGTGCATGTAAATAGAGTTTCATGCCACATTTGCCTTGTTTTCACAAACCTTTATTAGTTTAGCATCAGGTATAAACTTCATGTATTCTGCAACATGGCTCTTTGTTTCCTCATTTGAAAAATATTTGCACATCCTTGACTCTGCATGCCTACAAGCACAGAGTAGCCCTGTTAGCTTAGGGAACTCTAACTTTATTTCATCTCAGCGAGACTACTTTTCTGCTGATGAATTAAATAGCAGAATGTTGTTTCAGGTTGTGCTAGAAGGCTGAGCTCTGCAAGGAAATTCCAGAATCAGCTTATTCGATAGAGCTGCATTGCCTGCCTTTCCTTTGATTGAGTGTGGTCCATCCACAAAGTGGTTCAGAGCAAAGATGCTAGGTGATATATAATAACTAAATAGGCAGAGTTATACAGAGGCACTTAGGCCTGCAGACACGAGAACATTACAGCTATTTATCAATATTGCTATCAGGTTTTTATAAAGAAAATTTACACAAAATACATTGTCAATGACAGCAGGTTCAATTATTTATTGTTATTAATATAACTGAAAGAAATCACTTGGAAAGATCATTTTAAGATTCTTCTTCATTATCAGCTTCTATATAAAAATAACCTTACTCAGAACTTTTCTTCTCAATGTTGGTTTTATCTCATTTCATTAATGTATGTGAATACTTTAAGAAGACTGAATTCATTCAACATGTTGAAATGATCCAGAAATTCTGATAACTGATAAAGACCAAAAGAATAAGTAACCTATTGGTTTCAGTGAGACAATAGAGGTATTATTATAATAATAATTGTGTGCCACCAAGTCAAGGATTTATTGTTTGTGATTTGTTATGTACAACATACTATATAATTGTAAGTAAGTTTTAACTTGTTTGAAGTTTTTCTATTTTTCCCTCTTGCCACCAAAAAGACATCAATAAATTCAATATTACAGCTCAGTCTTCCACAAAATCATGATGGGAAACATACACACACACTCATTAACATTCATAAAAGCATCCAAAATATTATTATATGGCTATAAATCCATCCAAATAAGAAGGTTGTACGAGAGTGATTCATTCCCATGAAGCAAAGACAGTGAGGTTCCAGGGGAAAGGTGAAGTACTTAGTTCCAGGCATTCTCTTACAAGAAGTCGAAGAGAACAACTTTTAAGAATCCAATAAGTCAGTATCACATTTCCACACATATTCTTTTTTCTAATAATTGTTCTGTTAAACATTTATTTGATTAAAAACTCCAAAATAGAAGTATTGGCTACTTTTGTGCATTTCATAAGAAGACTTGATTGTACCATCATTGTATGTATCATAAAAAAGGGAAAATCTTCTCATTGTAAAAGTATTATATGGTTTATAAAAAAACATTTATATAATAGGGAGGCTTAAAGAGAGATAAGTACTTAAAATATTCTCCATAAATTAATGAGGAAAGTAGAAAAGGACAGCTTCTGTGATGATCTAGAGAAAGTTTCTTGTAATGAAAAGGTTTGGTGTCTGTCTGAAAGAGGGAGATAGCCACAAGCTTCCACTCACACACATTCTGAAGTCTGAATGGTGCTTTCCTGGGTGGCTGTTCTCTCTTCAATCCTAGGCCTACTTTGGATAGTCAAGTACTCTGTGGCTTCCATAGATCAGCTCCTTTGCCCGGTGAAAATTCCAAGATCTGTGGAAATAAGTTCAACTCAATAAGGCATCTGGGTGAGATACTGTCACATGATCCCTACATAAACTACAGAGTAGCAAAATCATAAGGTGAGTTCTATGAGACTATGTCAGTGGTATATATAAATGACAGATACATTCATACATAAATACATAGATGTATAGATATATAGATGATAGATAATGTATAGATAAGAGATGAGGGATAAATTTTAAGTAAAGATAGGTAGATTAAAAGTATAAAATAGTTATAATATTTACAGATTCTCAACTTATTTATTAAAATCCCCTTATATTTGATATGACCTATGATAGATGATTTTAAGATACATAACAGATATGTGACAGAAGATAGAGGTATAGCTCATAAACTAGTATAATTTAATGATAAAATTTAATTCTATTTTTATTTATATTTATTTATTTTTAGAAACAGGTAAATTTTATTCAATTTATAAGGATGAAAAATAGTAAGACCATTATGGGTATATCCACTGAAACAGTTTACCTGAGCTAATGGGAGCTCACCAACTCTAGTTGGACAGAAAAAGAAACAGCATAGATCCAAACTAGACCTTCTGAATGTGGGTGACAGTTATATGACTGGGTCAGAGTGTGGGACCACTGATAGTGGCACCAGTGCTTTTGTTGGCCTTGGGAAACCTATTATTTTTGGATGAATACCTTACTCAGCTTAGATATAGTAGGGAAGGCCTTGGAACTTCCCCAAACCAATGTGTTTCACCCTCTCCGAGGACTGGAGGGGGTGGGGTGGGGAGGTAGGTGAAGGGACTTGGAGGAGGGGAGAGAGTGGGACTGGGATTGGTATGTAAAATTAAAAAAGATAGCTTTCTTTTTAAAAAAATTCTGAAAAAATTATTTTTTATTTCGCAATTTCATTAACAAAATATTTATTCTATTAGATGTTTGCAACCTCAGCATATTAATCAATTAAAAGGTGGAAATTAATTAAATTAATTTCCAATTAATTAAAAGGTGGAAAAAGAAATAAAGAACAAATGATAGATACAATATTATCAGCAATACACATATTTAAATTTCTCTTTCTGTATTGCAGTAATTTCTTCCAAGATAAAAGCTTATTGGAATGACATTTATTTACATACAAAATATCTTTTTTCTTCTTCTTCAGTATTTCTTTTCATTTCATTGAGAGTTTCATACATGAAACTATTTTCATTACTTCAACCCTTCCCCTCCTATCTCCAATTCCTCCTGAAGATTTAGTAGGTTCTCTTTTATTTAAAAAAAAGAAAAGATTTAGTAGGTTCTCAAGGGAGGGTAACTATTCTATCCTTCTGGGAAACTCATTAAGCTTAGGAAGTCCCTGAAACTGACCAGATTTCACTAGGCCCCTTCTTTTCCAAATGCATATAAACAATAAGAATTCCTGAGGAATTCTCAGATTAGATGAGTTGCCTCAGTGCTCAGTCTAGCCAAGATCCCAGCAAGAAACAGACCAGTCAATGTGCCTGAAAGAAGAGAGCAGAGGAGCTTTTTGGAAAAAAAAACAATCTCAAATCTGTCAAGCTACCAGTAGACTGCACAGTGAAACACAGATTTCCTGCTTTCCTGAGAAGTCATAATGCTGGTGGAATTTTGGGATTGCAGGTGTCTTCAAGACATTTATGGTCCTGTATTTCTACCCTTATCTATATCCTATAAGTAAGCCCAAGGAAGCTCATTGGTTCATTGTATCATTAAATTGAATATCCGGGCATCCTTCTTTAGTCTATTCTCAGTTCCTTATCAGGGTTTCTCATTTCCATAGGAAGAGTGTTGTCATGCAACCTCCCATGTCAAATGGAGCACTCTCAACTAATTTAGTTTAGGTTTCTCTTGAATGAGTGAAGAAGGTATTGACATTTATATATTTAAGCTTTCATTTTTCCCTTTTTAGGTCCTGCCCTTGGGAAACCACTTCTAATCTTCACATATTTGATAGGTAATTGAAGTTTTCACTAAGTGTTCTCAACATGACTGACTAAAGAAGCCATGTTTCTCTGTTCTGCTAATGTGTGTGTCTCATTTGTTCCAGACTCTTGACATTTCATCACCCACTTTTTCTCACTACTTCCAAATGCACCTTCTTCATGCAGGCTGCTCAGAGTTTTCTTCATTTTAAAGTAGTTCATTAATGTATACATTGAAATGTGATCATAATTAGCACTGCTTCTGCCTTAAATGCTCCTGTATCCCTTCCAAAATGTGCCAAAATGTGCTTTTACCAGTTTTTTCTTGGTTTCATAGCCCACTGAGCTCAATTAGTGCTGCTAGCGTGTCTGTGTATGTGTGTGTGTGTGTGTGTGTGTGTGTGTGTGTATTGAGCCATGCAATGAACAACAGAGATGAGAAATCTACCAATAGCAACAGACTCAATATTAAAAATTCTTCCTTCTCCAAGAACAATGAAAAGACAATAACTCCTCAGTAACCAGAGACAAGGAGAGAGAAAAGGATAGTGGCTGGGGTACATCCACATTATTGAGTTCATCAAACAATTTGGCTGCAAGACATAGAGAGATCAAGTCTTGAGCTCACATGGAAATTCCTTTCTTGTTGGTAGTTTCTATAACTTCCTGAAGTTGTTAGGAAGGCTCTTGAGGAAGAAAATGCATCAATGGTCTTACCAACTACTCAACCCTGCTTGCTGAAATACTAACCTATCAGACAAGATGTGCCCATTTAACTTCAATTCTAGAAAATGATTGTTCCACATTTTAATGCTGGGACTAAGCCCTGGACAAATAACTTGATGAACAATATTTGTTCAGTGAACAAACAAATGAATTGACAGAAGACTGAGTGAGTACTGGAGATAATGCTTTCAATCAGTATCTATCTTCTCATTGAAATTTATCTGTCAACTCATTGCAAAGAAAATATTTTGTGTTTTTTTCAATATTTTATTTTCATATACTGAAGTACACATGAGGTACGATTAACTAACATATATTTTAGGGTATAGTTGATACTCCTCAAATAATTATGATTTCCAAAAAGTATGTTTATTCTTTGTTTGTCTATTGGGTTTTAAATCAATAAACATTCTGACTTCCAAGAAATTAAAACTTATTTATAGAATATTTATAAAAACTGAACATATCCAGAGAACACCTATAAATCAATTTATCTGTAGACAACAATATACTACAAATAAAGTGAGTAAAAAATGAGCCCAGGAGAGATGATTAAAAACAAAAACAGTCTTTGAATCAAATAAATAAGCAATACTTTGTCAAAGGATGTATTCACCTCAGAAAAGGGAGAACATTCTCTACATATCAAATGCTGCCATTAAGTATATGAAATTATAACCTGATTTTGTTAGAATTGAGCAAAACATTAGGAATAAGAATCAAAGACAAAAACATGAAATATATATAATATAGACCTTGAATATAAATGTAGCAAGACAAGAGAATTTAATTCTAAATCTGTTTATGTGGAATTAGAGTCTCATGTTACCAACACCTCCTAAAACGTGTTTAGTAAATATTAAGATTTGTCTTATATAGCTGTGGGGCACCAAATCAATTCATTGATTTACCCTTATACGCCAAGATAATAACATTGATAAATAATGCAAAAGAAGTGAAATTCTAAAGAGAATGTACAGCTCAAAACAAAGAAACTTACTTCTGGTATGAAAAATGAAACTAAGCTATGCAGTGCAGAACAGGATACATTAGACAAAACTTGATGATTTCAGCTTCAGAGAAATGTGAATCCTTGCTAGGGTCAGTAACAATGAAGCCTTTTATTCAGACTTGAAACATACTATTGTTTATTAGCTCCAGTGAAGGAAACCTCCCTAGGTTCAATCCCCAGATCCACACTAACTGGCTGCAACTTTGAATGAAACAAAGGAGTAACGTGTTTTATTATTTTGGGGTAGACCAGTTGTCCCAAGTAAATATTAAAAAATACTGTTTAAGATGAGAATCTTCTCTACTATTTAAAGATTTAGCTCCAACATTGTTCCATTTCCTTTTTGGGGGGGTAATTCCTGTAGCACTACTTGCAACTGCACGCATACATGCTGACCTCCCATCCCTGACATCTGTCACTCTATGTCCGTCCTACAAAACTGTTTAGGAACCCTAAAGAAAATACTATAATATGATCAGCAAAACATAACTTATCACTATTATCTCAAGAAAAGTTGAGGAATATTTCACTTAAACTTCTCAAAATTACTGCTTTTGTCAGTGTTGATAATGGGTTTTTCAGTTCTCTGTCCTAAAGTCAATTTTCAGTTTTATTTCAGCATTTAGTTGGTCATTTCCTAATGACTTACTTTTTAAAATATTTGCTTATTTTCTTCTATATTTCAAAATATCCTTATGCTACTTTAGTCTGTTTCAGAATTTAAGCTTCACAAAGGCAAAACATATTGTTGATGTCTTTTCAAAACATACCCAAATACCCAGAACAATTGTAAGCTCCACAAGCAATGCCTGAAACTTTTGAGAGAATTTCCACAAATTGAAATGCATAAATTTGTCAAGGATGCCCCCAGTTGAATGTTTATTCCTAGCAAGACAGCACTCTGTCATTACAGTAAAATAAGAAAATAAATGTTACAATGTTTAGAAACAAATACACACATTTCTGCTGGCCATGATCATGAAATGTGTTGCATCTGGAAAGATGGAACAAGTCTGTCATTGCAAATGCTGACTTTGGAATTGAAGGCACAACTTTAAGGTCATCCTTACCTACATGGAGAGTTGGAGGCTAGCCTGAGCTAAATACAATTGTTTCAAAGGAACAAAACAACAATAAAATAAAAAACAACTAAAATAAAGTTATAGAATTGTAATAGAAAGGAGACCATTACAGCTGTAAACAGAAGAGAACACAGGAAAGAATAAGGTTATGGGAGCACACAAAGAACACAATCCTAAATTCTTACTGCATAGTTACTAAGCATTTTAAATCAATTTAAATTACTGTACTATTACATTTGCAAACAGAAAATGATGAATTTAAATGCCTGTTAAAAAACTCTTGACCATGGCATATACTCTAATTCCAATAAAAATATTGATTTATGGAACATATGCATATGTGATCAACTATATGTTGGTATGAAGTACAAAGTGAAAAAAAGGCAAAGATGGTTCTATTATCAGAGTGTGTAACAAAAATTTAAAATCAAGCTAAGACACATCGAGGGTAAAGAATGAAGGAAATGGGGAAGAACTTAACAGCAAGCACAGAAAGATTGCAATTCTTACTTATGATAGGGAAAAGTGTACAAACAGTAGCTAAAGACCATGTATACAATAAATGTTATTAGGATATATGGTTAACAAGATGAAAAAGGAATGAAGTTATTTTTTCATATATCATTCCTGATAAGGGGCAACTCAATTAATAGGTGAAAAGCTTTTGGAAGACTTTACAATAAAGCCAACTTTATAAATCCATTTAAAAATTAAATTTTAAAAGAATCTAAAATATACATTGACATATTAGACTAATTTTTCTAAATTTAACTTTTACAGGTAAAAGCTATAGTTTATCCTAAAATGTAGTTCATGCATAGGAACAGATATCATATCTGAGTATTTGATTGTCATCTTTCATGATGAAATCAGCAATGTCATCACCAGCTGTGTGGGGGAGAAGGATGGAAGTGGGAGGAGGGGAGGAAGTGGAATATTTTGATTAGTATTATTCATAAGTAAAAAAAAAAAGAAAAATGGAAGTTTTAAATGTGACCAAACATCAGAATTCTTGGGAACAGGGAGGCTGAATGAGGTGAGTAATGATATACAAAATAAATCATTTGTTCTATATCAACTTGATTAGGCAATATGGCATCTACATTCTTGAACAGCATTGTTTAGTGTCTGTGAGAATGTTTCTACTGAAAACGAAGCTCTGAATTAGTTCACTGAGGGCAAAGAGTGGAGGAGTCTCTCTCATGCAATCAGTGATGAAGCAACAGAAAAGTCTGAGCGCTGAAGGGAACACAAAAGCTGGTCTGCCCAAGACAAAAAGAAGCCTTCTGCTGTGTCTCACAGCCAGCTAAAATATCATGAGCTAAGACATCAGGCCTTTGGACATGAAGGGATATCAGCTCTTTGGGGACACAGACATTGTCAGTGTTTGGAGTGTGGTGTGGGATAATTGTCTGTATTTTCAATCATGTTTTAAATAAATGCTGATTGGCCAGGCAGGAAGTATACGTGGGTCAACCAGACAGGAAGTAGAGGCATGTCGATTAGAACAGGAGAATGTGCTGGGAAGGAGAAAGCCCTCTCCTGGCACTCCTGCCCAGATCACCGAAGAAGCAGAATGTGACCTGCTATGCTGAGAAAGGTACCAAGCCATGTTACTAAAATAGGTAAGAATAATGGGTTAATATAAGCTATAAGGGCTAATAAGAAGCCTGAGCTAATGGGCCAATCAGTTTATAATGTTATGGAAACCTCTGTGTGATTTTTCTCTGGGACTAAACAGCTGGGGGACCAGGCAGGATAGAAACCCCATTGAGCAGGCCCTCATATTACAGAATGGAGTGTCTTTATAGCTATCCTACTTCTTAGCTTTATACTTGACTGGAACTATATCACTGGTTTTTGTTCAACTTTGCTGATAGTAACTTTACTATTGCTTGTGCAAATTCTACAGGACAGAGGATTTCTCTGTGTATGTACATTGTCTTGATTCCACTTTTCTAGAATGTGTTGAATCATTAAGTTCAAAATGTTAGAACTGATTATGGCAAAATAGTGACACAACTTGTAGTTAACTATTTATGTCTGTGTGCATTTATTTGTAAAATTTCCTCTATAGTTACATGTTTAAAATATTTTTCAGTAGAAACAATAGTTTTCCTTTTAAATTTTTTTTTCAGTAGAAACAATAGTTTTCCTTGGAATGTATAAAAAATAACATTTCATAAACAGGTATATCAAATGAAGCTGAATAAATTCAGGGAAAAAAGAAAATATCCTAATTTATTTATATATATGCAAACTTCAATAAAAATATTCATTGACAAGGCAAATTAGACTCCAGAAACTCCCCAAATTATTAAAAATCTCAATATTATTCAACTAGATATTAAATATGCACATTTGTTAGAGATTATATTTTGTGGTTGTAATAACTGGCAGTTGTTACATGTTTCAAAAAACACTCTCAGTAAAATTGCTGTAATTTTATATGATGTACACTACATGATGTAACTTATATGTTAATTAAAAGTTTATAATCATATAGAAATATAGTTTATATTTATTCATCTGACAAATCTTAGCCACCTGTAATAGCTGATATAGTTAAAATTAAGTTTTAAAAGCTATCTGATATCTTGCATGTGTTTTTTCCATACTTAAACAAGTGAGGAGACAAATCTATTATGATATTTCACACCTTCATGAGTCAGCCTTTCTGGGAAAATTGTATGGGGTAAAGTCGTGTCAATTGTGCCTGAGACGTTACAGATAATGAGCTGTTCTAGACAAGTTCAGAGTGTTCTCTCATCAAAGCTAGTTGATTGTGTTCCACAGCAGAGGCCACTTTCTCCCTCTGCACAAGGACCTCAATGTTTCTGACAACATAGCTGGTGCTCCACCATGTCCCTCAGAGTGTGAGAAAAATAGATACGCTAGTCATCCAACATGAGATCTGAAACTCTAATTTTAGAGTTCCTCTCAAGAAAACACTGAACGCCCAGGTTTATTTCTCTGTCATCTTGTCACTTAAAATGAGTGAAGACTCATCATTAGGAAAATGATGTATTTCTGTCTGTTGTTTCTCCTGTTAGATTTGCAATTCAGAGATTATATAATATATGTGACAATATGAGTGTATGTTCACACTTAATAATGTACAATTGATGTTTCATTGTGTGTAGATTTATTCTGTCAAACAGACTTAAATTTTTAAGACAGGATATGATGTATTAAGCATACTAATCATGTTTTTTGTTAACTTATATGCTCCATATTTTTATGTATTTATAAAAAATAATTTTGGAGAATAATGTGTTACTAGAGGCAAAAAATAAAGGTAGCTAGTATATAGCCTCTAATCTTAATGTTTTTAATATATCATGGAAATTTACAACCATGAATAGGACTGGGATACAACTCAGTAGTGCACTGTTTACACTGACTGTGTGCACATAGCACTCAGTTCAAACCCTAATATCACACACATAAAAATAATTGTGGAGAAATAACAGTTCATCCACAACAAAAAAGAAAATCAAGTACCAGTGCTGTAATTTAAAAAAAAAAGCATAAGATCTAATTTTGTAGATAAGTAATATTTTACATAGATATGCAATTTAATTTCATTGAAAGTGCAATAGGAATTCTGTAGGAGAAAGAACAACCAAAGGTCTGAAAAAATATTTGACATACATGATAAACACACACTTTCAAGTCATTGTAAATTGTTGCTCAAGAAAAAGTATAATTAGGAAAGGCAAAATTTTACCAGTATATTTACAGATGAATTCTCCTAAAGATTAACATTAGCTTTCTGTGCCTGTCCATCTCTTCCTTTCTTCCTTCCTTCCTTCCTTCCTTTTTGTCTGTCTTTCTTTTTGTCCTTCTACATTAGTGTGTCTTCACCATGGTAGCCTTCATATCTCTTCCTTTTCTATGATTTCACCAATAGCTGTCTAAAGCAAGCATACACACTGGCAAACTATACATATAACCTTCGTTCATCCAGTCTTCTCCACGCTTTCATTTCCCATTACCAGTATACTACGTGAATTGACAGAAACTCTGACATCGGATCATCAATAGAAAACTTCTTTCTTTCTCTTTTATTTGGTAGAAGAGGGAAAATTAAACCTTCAAATTTTTGTGTCATGTTTAAAACCTACCACACAAAAATTCATCACAAAGACACTGCAATATCTTTGCATAATGAAAAATTGTGAGTTACAAATTAGAAGGAATAACCCAGTTTGATGAAAAATTCTTTACAGCAGAGGGAAATGAACTGCAATTGAAATAGGTAAAAACTGAGAAAATTAAAACAAAATCTTGAATTACTGGGAAAGAGTGAAATTGTAGATACACATGCAAAAATGTAGAAGCATTACAGGACTCAAAAGAGCTTGTCATGAAACTGTTATAGGGATTGGGCAAAGGCTTCTAAAGTAAGGAGAATGGAATGGCTAAAGATATAAAAATATTTAGCAATGACCCAAATTTACATTTTGAGCAATAAATGGGAATTAATTGAATTTTACTATGTATGTATGCCTTTCTGCATGCACATTGTTTGAGTAGTGCTCTGTAAAGTAGACTCAAGAATTTACTTCCCATATTCCTGAGGTGGTCTTTCAATATTTTTATGTTTCTTTCCTCAATCCTCTGATATATTTTCACTATATTTTCAGTTCTAATTGATTCAAATATTTATCTATTTGATAAGTTTATTCTGGACAATTTTATCATCCTACATGATATCTCTGGATACTCAATCAGTAAACTAATGATCAAGAAACCAGTCTCTGAAGAAATCCCTTTAATTGAGGGCTATGTCTAGACACTCAAAACGAAACAACCTGCTGCATACCTTTAGTTCCATACTCAATATGATTAGAATTGACCCTCTGACCTCATCAAAGAAAAATATAACCGTTGAAAAATATCACAATTATGGGCTAGAGAGAGGGTACAGCAATTTATAGCACTGTCTGTTCCTCAGGTTGATTCAGGTTTGATTTCTAGCTCTCACACGACAGCTCACAAACATCTGTTACTTCAGTCCCAGGACATGCAAGACCCTCTTCAAGCTTCCATGGGTACTGAGCAAGAATGTAGAACATAGACATGCAGTCAGGAAAAACACTCATACACATATGTTTAAAAGCAATTATCACAATTAACCTTTTGCCTATACTTGCCATCTAGTAGATCATGTTCCAGTCATTTCTCAAGGTGTTCCATCATCTGCCTTTCCTGTTCTTCAGTATTCTCACAAATGACTATCAGTTCTCCTGAGTCTGCATTTCTCTCAGTCCATTCTAATTTTGTCTGCTTTCATTTTAGGCAGCTCCTTTTGAAATATACACAAGATGAAATGTGTCTTCTTTCAAAAATATTTCTTCAGACTCTATTGAATAAATAAGAGAAAAATTTAATCTTATTTTTAAAGCTATTTTATGTGTTTGCTGTAGGTGGCCTTAAATGAAGTCTCATACAGGTAGGTTCAACTTGTGGTTTTATTTTATTTTTGTTTTTTATGTTTCCGTACTAGCTCACCCTTCAACTTACTAAGCACAGTATACTTTTAACTTCTAGTTCATTCATCTCCACAAAACTGTTAGACCAATCAGCATTTGTTTAGACTTACACCCCCAGGCTCACTGCAACACTTGGAAAATAGTCAGCCTAAAGTTATTTTTCCCACCAATTTACTTACTTAATTGAGATCGTGTGTGGTCATTAAACTTACTCATTTAATTAAGATTCAGTACCTTTCCACAAATCTCCTAGTGCTAATGATTAAAAACAAATAAAATCATTCCCTGTTGCATTTATGTCTGCCTATACTATTATTGCTTGTTCTAAGAGAAATGAAGGGTGAGTGAGTCTATAATCAATAATTTGTCTGACATCATTTATTAAGTATAGATAAAACAGCAGTTTTACACCATTGCAATATTTCTTAACCCTGCAAATAAATGTTTACTCCATTTTGTATTGAGGCAAACTGGGTTGCAAAGTCCCTGTGTAGTCAACAAATATTGTGGGCCTGCCTCTGTGAGATAACAGGTTACAAGTTGGGGTGTGTACAGAAGGGTTGAATAATACATATCAAAGCATTCTACTCTCAAGTGTCACGAAATAACGTAGACTAATGAACACTTCTCAGGCACCATTAATAATCCTATCATATTCTGTGGCATTCATAAGGGTAGAGCAATTCAATGACTCACCACACCCACCACTAATCTTTCATTTCCAATGCTATTTACTCTGAGGAGAATATTAATTAAATCAGTTATATAGAAATATATTCTCATCAAGTGCAAAGCAAACACTTGAAGCATTCTCATCAAGGTTCATCTATAAAATGCCCTGAGTACCTGAAGAATATATAATTTAGATATGATAAAAGATTGAGTTCCAACATTTCAATTTATTCAAGTATTTTGTTTCATTTCCATAATTTGTTTTTATGCACCACATTTTCATTTTTAAAAATGAGAGCAAGCTGAAATTAATTGCTCGCTTGCACGAGTCCTAATAATTACAAAAATTCTCATGTGGTGTATAAAGCACACTTCATTTTATTAGATGGTTCTGAGAAAGCAAAGCTAAGGTCTTAAGTGTGTATGTCCACTGCTGATTTAAAAAAAAATCTTCTGAATCCTAGGCTCATTATATTCATTATAATAAAGTTTTTTTATTTCCATTAAAACATTCAAGAGATATTAATGGGATTTACTTTCAATTTTCCTAGTGCTCAGTCAAAAGTAATCATATTGAAGAATCTTAAGGAATTCCATTTTTTTCATTAACTTCTCCACTCCATGTAATTTCTGGGAACCCTAGCAGCAAGCGAGTTACATGATTCAAATATCTGTGATTGTCAGTTTCACACTCATTTGGGGTTAGTGATGTTAAATAAGCTTATAGGTTTCTTCCTACCACTGATGAATAGAATGCTACTGCCTGTCACCCCCTAACACGAGAATAGATAATATGCTCTTGTTATGTTTCCACACCATGTTATACATTAAACTTTAAAATTTATAAAAACACTTTAGCTTTAGAATAAGAGAAATACAAGAGGGAGACTAGTTTATGTTACTGCCCAGCTGTCAGCACACTGAAATGAGAAAAGCCTTCCCAACATCTATCAGGCCCCAATCAATTTAGTGTCATAGCAAACTGTGGTACTCTGCCATAAACAAAAAGCAATTCTTTCTCTCCTGCTCCAAGATTTCATCATTTCTTAGACTAGAGTTTAATCTTCCTGATAAAAAGCACTTGTAAATTATGTTCTAGGGGAATTGACATCATAACCTAGAAAAGGGAATCTGGCAATCAAGACAGTCACACTGCTTAACATGATTTTCTCTATCTGGCTTCAAAAGCATTAAATAGTGTGGCACGAGGCCTGACAATACAGCAGTATAAATCATAGAACAATGACCTCAATCTAAACTGAAACCCCTGCTTTCAGTATGGGATGAGGACACTTTCTGTCTTATATTTCCTTCCAAGGTATGATCTGTTTTTCTGACAAAAGCAAGCAAATGGATGTAAAACAGTACCATCACAGTAATGTATTCTCAGGATAGCAAAATTCCAGTGTAACAACAAAAAGTCGTGTCTGTACCTCAATAAAAATACAGGGTAGCATAAAATAAAGTCAATCAACATTGTTTAACAAAACAGCTATCTCTTAATCGCTTATCTTCTCTGAGGTTATTCCAGACTACTTGCTTTATATGTGTGAGAAAGAAAACCAAACCAAACCAAAACAAAGCAACACTATCCTTCCCAGTGAGTGCTGAAAAGAGCAATTGCATTTCTACCCCGAATCCAAAAACTTCAGGCAAGCCACAAAATGGCAGTTTTAAGCTCTGGCATTCTGAAACTAAATGTTCATCACAGATACACAGTAGTCAGTGAATCCCTTCACTTGTCCTCAAGGAGAGATGATATGCTGTAAGTCTTTCTTGCTTCTATTATTTTCTTTCCTGGCCACCTCTAATTAACCCTCTACCTCTTAAGTCTTGTAAATCATTAACAATTAATCACGAACTACCTTGGAAAATCTCTTTCTATTGTTCTCTAGGATTGCTTTTAATCAAACACTTTTTTCTCTTTTGTTCCAAATTCAAGTTTATACTTAGTGCATTGTAGAGGGGAGGAAAATTTTGTATGTATTTCAAATTACCTCAAAATATTCCCATGCACTAAACGAGTGATCAGCAAATTTTCCTTTATTCTATGAACATGCTCAGAGCAATATGATCTCTGGTTTTTTTTAAAAAAGACACACATGGTTTTTACAAGTTAGGTTCAATTTGATGACACTGACAACTTAGTGTACTATTTTAAGGAAAGCATTGTCATCTAGAAATAGAGATTACTCAGAATAGTACCTCTTTCTTACTAATGAAATTTCTAATAATTAGTCTCAGATATTAATTGAGGATCCCCTATAAAACCATGTTCTATCTGTAAAAGCCTTCATTCTCTGCTGGTTTTGAGAACCTCTGAATGATTTAATGATGCTATATGTTTCTGACCAATAAATATGACTGCTTACTTTCCCTACATTATAAAAATAAACCTCTGTGATTTACTCTCTTACTTGAAATATTCCAACAATTTTCCATTATAACACTAGGTCAAAACTAAATTAATTTCATCTCACCAGTCTTATTCCCATCAATTTATCTTAGACATACTACATACTGCCACACTGGAATATATATAAAGTAATTGATATATATCTTTCTCTTTAATATATATATATATATATATAATATATATATATATATATATATGGTTCAGTGTAAAAGAAAACTTACCAGCATTTTTACCTGAAAGTAATGTACTGTACAGTACAAGATAAACATTGCCTCCGGTGTAAATTCACCCATGGATGTTCTAAGAAAAAATATTAAAAAAACTTCTATGTTAACTTTTCTACAGCACTTTCTTCAAGTCTCTGGTATGATATCACATATTTATTAGTTATTGTTTACTTGTATATGTAATCATATATATATATGATCTTTCTCATTGTTTCTCAGTGAAAACAGCTGTATTTTTGTATATTAGCCATTCAACTTCCAGAAAAACCATTTAACATGGCAGAAGAAAAATTATTTTTCCAAGTTTTAAGCATATTGCTTAAAATTATCCCTGTGTCACTAGTGTCATTAAGACCAGAACAAGGATTCTCTATTAAAAAAACAACCAATACTTGAAGCTGTTCCCCATAACATTTATGACATAAGGCACGTGGTAATAATACTTATCTAATTGTGTGTCTGCTTTATTAGTGTGATTTCAAATCTATTCATGGAAAATTCTTAAAACATAGCTTGCAACATACTTCAAATAGTTGATTAAATGAATTACCTTATATCAATATTTTCATTATTTTTCAAGATAACTAAACTTTTGGCCAGTGGCTCTACATTCATTTATTACAAGTCAAGAAATAAAGAAAATTATGTTCACTTTGATATCAAGATAAGTCCCACTGGTGTTGTTTTTGTATTTGTTTGCATAATTAATATTTATTTTTATTATCTGAGAAATTTTTTCTCAGGAACTTTTCTTGTCTGATAACCAAATTAGTAAGAATTTCATTGTGGTTTTCATAGTTAGGATCTGAGTAAAAAAATATATATATATATAATTTATATATAATCATATGTGTAATTTTCATATATTCACATGTGTGTATATATATACATATAAATGTATATAGATGGGGTTAAATGAAAGGTATTTGCCAACATCTTACATTTTCAGGGTCTGACGGAAGCTTTATTTGTCAGTCAAAAGCATTTACGTCAAGACTGCTAGCAAGATCTTTCTCACATTGGCATAAATCTTTCTCATGTCCTTCATGTACACACTCAGAGGGAAGTGGGCAGCTTCACACTCCCTCTGTCTCAAGTTTATAGCACAAAACAAGACACTAGCTAACGTGATTCAAAAAGAAAAAGCAGAATTCTGTAGAGGGTTACTAATTATTCTTTGGTTCTAGGTAGTTTGGAACATTCCACAAGAGCTTGTTCTAGATAAAATGAGAAAGCTGAGAAATAGAACATCAGGGAGGATGTGGAAGCGCAGAATGAAAGAAGTAGTCAGGAAATATACCCCGCCTCTCGGTACTTTTCTCTCCTATGAAGCAAAAACCTTCAGTCTGTCACTCTGAAACATTAAGACCTGTCACACTCAGGGTCAAAAGACCTTCGCTGGACAAACTGTAAGATGAACTCTTCACCTTAGAAGAGAAAAGGCAATCATCTTGAGGCTGACACCTGCACTGGCATCAAGACCAAAAGGAATTGCATTGCTAATTGAAGAAAAATAAAACACTCCAACCCAAATGGGTCACAGATGAGAAACATTTGGCAGTGGCAGACATGAGGGTTAACATGGTGCAAAAACCACACTCCCAAGCCTGGGGGTGGTGGCACACAACTTTAATCACAACACTCAAGAGTCAGAGGAAGGTAGATCTCTGTGAGTTCGAGGCCAGCCTGGTCTACAAATCCAGTACAGGATCCAAAGCTACATATAAATTTTGTCTCTAAAAGAAGAAAAAAAAAGACACCTCCAAACACACTCCCAACAGCAAATAGCTTAGGTACCCCCAAAATATGATCTTGGATCAGGAAATTAAACATTGAGCTAAAGGTGATGCCTACCCTTAGCAGCAGAGTAATAGAGTTTACTGCTGGGGAGGGAATGAAATATGGAACGCAGAGCTACAGCTGACACAGGGAAAGACAAGAAAAGCTGGGAGCTGAACCTGATATTTATCCTGAGGCGACAACTGCAAATGCTAGAAAAAATATCTAAAGCCAAATAGAAAAGGAATGAATTTGTCAGGGTCTCCTCCCCCTCCTCTTCACCCCTTTTTCCTGTTTGAGGGAACAGGATGGTTGAGTTGGAGGAGGGACAGGAGGTGAGCAAGGAAATAGATATCTTGACTGAGGAAAGCACTATGGGGTTAGGGAAAATTTTGGAGCTAGACAAATTCCCAGGTATCCACAAGAATGACCTCAGCTAAGACTAGGGAAAAATCTGGGGCTCGAAAAATTTCCAGGAATCAACAGGAATGAAATCAGCTAAGACTCCAAGCAATAGTAGGGAGGGTGCCTGAATTGGCCTTCCCCAATGATCAGATTGATGACCACCATAGTTATCATCTTAGACCTTTACCCAGCAACTGGTGGAAGCAGATGCAGAGATCCACAGTTAAGCACTGAGCAAAGCTACAGGAGGGGAATGCATTTGAAGAGAAGAAGGAGGGATTATATGAGCAAAGGGGTTAAGATTATGATTGGGAAACCCACAGAGACAGCTGACTGGAGCTAGTGGGCTCTGACCCAACTAGGCCTTCTGAATGTAGGTGACAACTCTGTGACCTTGGCAGTCTGTGGGCCCATTGTCAATGGGACCAGAATTTATCCCTAGTGCATGAATTGGCCTTTTGGAGCCCATTTCCTATGTAGGAATGGATGCCTTGTTCAGTCTCAAAACAGTGGGGGAGGGGCTTGGTCCTCCCTCAACTTGATATGCCAGACTTTGTTGAGGACCCATGGAAAGCCTTACCCTTTCTGCAGAGTGGTGGGCTTTGGGTGGGGGAAAAGTGGAGTGGTAGCTGGAGGGGAGGAGGGAGGGGGAATTGTGGCTGGTATGTAAAATGAAAAAAGAAACCTTTTCAATAAAAAAAAAATTAAAATTTGTCAGGGTCATAGCTTGATTCTAATCAGTCAATGGAAAGTAGATAAATTTTAAATGATCTCTATATACCTTTCCTGGATGAGTGATGGGAGAAATGGATCAGTAGTAAAAGTTCACACTGTTCTTGCCAGTGAGTCAGATTTTGGTTCCCAGCACTCACGATAGGCAGGTCACGACCACCTGTGACTTCAGTTCCAGTGGTTTAAGGTCCACATAAGTCATGGGAGACAACACACAGGTGTCATGCAGACATAGTGACACATAAGCAAAAACAAAAATAAATCTTTCTTTAAAAATTACCTAGTGCATAAAACAATTATTTTTTAAAATATGAAGGAAAGATAAAAAGATTTTGTAGGAACCATATGAATTTTTAAATGGTCTAGTATACGTATAATTTGATTAAAACTCAGGAAGATAGTATGATATTGGAAATTTTTAAAGTAATCGTGGTGAAAAATATATACCACACAGACATTTGAGTGGCACATTTGAATGAAGTGTTCACAGTGGTGTGTAAAAGACAAAATACCTGAATTATAGTAGACACTGTTTAGAAGTTTGTCAATTTATGTAGAACTGTTTTCTTGAACTGTGTACATGTAATATATGTGAAGTAAGAAGGCTTTGGAGTTACAGAATTAAGGATGGCTGTGAGTGACCAGGTGCATGCTGGGAATCTAAGTGGGGACTTATGTAAAAATCGCAAGTGCTCTTCACCATTGAACAATCCACCAACCCCGTGAATTCTTCAAGAAAATAAAAGAAAAATCACGAAACTGTAGGTAAAGAGTATCATTACAAAATTCCACACTGAAATAAAAATGATTAAAATATAATTCAAAAGAGGTTAAAGGCTGCTCTTTGATAAAACAAGAGTAGTAAAAAATGTGACAAGGTTTACAATAATTAAAGAAATTAGATTTTCTGTCAAAAGACTTAAAGTCATTAAAACACCAGATCCAGGTAGCTTCCCTGATGACTTCATCCCAGCACTGAAGAATGAAATACTCTCTGGTCAACACGGAGTAATACAGAAGATAGAAAACAGAGCTGGAAGGATGACTCAGTGGCTAAGACTTTTGAAGCCCTGGTACAAAGAACTAAGCTGAATTCCCCCAATCATATATAAAGCCAGACATGGCAGGGTGCATCTCTCTGATTCCAGAATTTTGTCAGCAAAATGAGAAGTACAGACAGGAAAATCCCCAAAGCTTCCAGACTAGGCAACCTGGGCTACCCAGCAGTGGACAGCAAAAAGACCCTCTCACAGACAAGGTAAAATATGCATTAACAACTGAGGCATTGATGCCTGTACACACAGAGAGACAGATAGAGGAAGAGGATAGGAAACAGAAGAAGAAGGGAAGATGAAGGGGAGAGAGACAGAAACTTCATAACTTCTTATGAAGCAGATATTATCTTCATAAAACCACAGACATTATAAAATAAAAAGGGAAAATATAAATGTACATCATTCATTAACATGGACACAAAATCCTTAAGAAATGAGCAGTTGAAGTTTAATATATGGAAAAACAATGTATCAAGACCAAATTAAGTTATTCTTACAACTGAAAGAGAAAGTCAACATTATAATATTAAGTTAAATATTAAACATATCAATAGACTAAGAGAAAAAGGTACCACAACACTTCTGAAAATACAGAAAAATGTTTCTACAAAATTTGAAATCTATTAATGTTTGAAAATCACAGAAAACTAAGAATTCAAGAAAAAAGTTAAATGACTCTTCCACCCCCTTTGTTCTAATGGTAAGAACAACATTGTCTTGGAACCTCAGTCAAGATAAGAAAAAAAAACACATAAAAGTAAAAAGCACAGAGACCACTTAAGAGAGGTCAGAAAGACAGTAGAAGCCAGAGGGTTAGACACTTTCTATAACACGTTGTCTCCTTTGTTTAAGAGCTGGAAGATCAGGGTATCCAATATAAAAGAATGTCTTCCATATATGACATGGAGTTATATTTACGAAATCTGAATAATATTTTCAAACAAGACCTTAATAATGACAATATCACTTGACATTCAACATGTATGTGGGAGTTATAAGCATATAGAGTTACTAAAATGAGACACAGTCATCTTGAGGACCTACTACCCTGCTAGCTTAACGAAAATTAGACACCTCTAAATACATACATATACAAACAACACCAAATGCACTCAACAATATATATATATATATATATATATATCTTTCTCTTTCTCTCTGTCTCTGGCTCTTTGTGTCTCTGTCTCTCTCTGTCTGTGTGTGTGTGTGTGTGTGTAAAACGATATTAATTAAATAAGGGATCATGAATAAGATATAGTTAAGAGGCAGGGGGAAGACCTGAATGGCAAAAAGTGTGGGGTAGAAATAGAAATACAGTACACATATATGAAATTCTCAAAAAACAAAATGAATGTTACAAAATAAAGTTAATTTCTGCAAATGCAAGAAAGTCATGAAAAATATCCAAAGGACACAAAAATTGCTAGATTTAATGAGTTTAGCCAACTTACATGATACAAGCTCTCCATAAAACTCAATTGTATTTCTACTTTTGAAAATTATTTCTTTTATTTTTGAGATTATAATGCAGTACAACATTTCCCTCTTCCCATTTCTTCATACAGTTCCACCATGTCCACCTCCTTGCTCTCTTTCAAATTCATGACCTTTTATCATAAATTTGCATTTACATGCATATATGTATATGTATACATATACATTTCTAAATATAACCTGCTTAGTCTGTGTTACTGGGTATAAAGTGGCTATTCAAATACTCTTCAAGGTATAGCACCAGTACCATTTTCTCCAACAGTAGATGGGAACAGATGCAGAGACCCACAACCAAATGTCAGGGGATCTCAAGAAACTCCACAGAAGAACAGGGAAAGGATTATAGGAGTCAGAGAGGATGGAATACACCAAGATATCATTACCCACAAAATCAACTAAGACGGGCTCATAGAGGATCACCGAGACTGAAGCAGCAATCATGGAGCCTCTATTGGTCTTCTCCAGCTTCCCCCTGTTCACATGCTGTGGTTGTTCAGCTTGGGGTTTGTGTGACTCTTAACATGGGGATTGGGGTACCTCTGACTATTCTGCCTCCTCTTGGGACCCTATTCCTCCGTTGCCCAGTCCAGTCTTTATATGAGAATTTGTTGCATCCTGTTATGCCATATCTGGTTGATATTTCTTAGTGCTCTGTTTTTTACTGAAGGGAAATTGAGAAGGAGTGGATCTGGGCACAAGGGGAGATATGGGTAGACCTGGAAGGAAGGGAAGAGGGAAGGTTATAGTCTGGATGCATTATATCAGAAAAGAATAAAAAAAAAAGAAATGGAAAGGAAAGAAAAAGAGAAAGAAATAGTGCCTTTTATTTTCCCTCATTTTTCCTTTAGTTCAAGCTAACAGTTTATGCTGTACAATTGTATGTCTTCCCAAGCCTTCTCACCCCTGCAGGGCAGCCCTCCCAGGTCTCTGAGATAGTTCTCCAGTCACCACAGTTATTAAAACATGGATCCCTATAAAACAATAGAATACAATTTAGTCAATTTTTTAAATAAAATATTGTATAAAGGATTACTTTTTCTCCAGTTTCAAATAATATGTTCCTTGTTTCCACATGAGACTCCAACAGGTTGGCTTTAATTTCCGCATTTCCATTGATATTCTATTCATGACAATGTGCATGTTTTCTAATATAATACAAGCTTTCCCTAGAATTCCCCCAGAATACCATTAACATTCATATTTTTTTTTTTACCAGCAGAGTCTTTTAAGTCAATTTTTCCTTCTCTAGTAAATATCTCAAAAGTTGCCCAGCCTTTACCTATTTCCCAGTCTAAGTCTATTTCTTCATTGTGATGTATTCATTGAAGCAAACACATAAGATACTTTAGTAACTATTAAAATAATCACCAAAGTCTAGACATTACTCAAAGTTTTTTCAACTGATTATAAAATAGAAAGTGGTATAGGAACGAAACAGAATATTATTAAATTTTTAAAAAGTAAAAAAAAACTGGATGAAATGCACTGGTGTATCAAAATATTTATGTCAAATGAAATTAACAAGTCTCAAAACGCTATATATTATGTGTTTCATACAACCAAATAAACAAAAGTAATGTGTTGGTGTCAAGTGTTTGGAGTGAGAAAATTGGATTCACCCCAGACTCACAGAGATGAGGTGGGTCAGTGCATGCCTCTATTGAGTGGTGACTATGTCACAGAATACTTTTCAAAATTATCTTAGATGAAAATTTTCCTGCAGTGTGGGAAAGGGACAATGGTGAAGAGAAGAAAGATGAGTAGGAAGAAAGCAATGGAATTGTGGAGTCCTACACTGAGCTTGTCCCAGTTCACATATACCCAACCTCTGCACTCTGAAGCACAGTCACCCTGAAACAGAATGGGGCTTACTATGTGTGCAGCATTATGAGACTTCCGAGACAAGTGGCTGAAGGCATATTCAATGAGTTTATTTTAAGAGCACTAAACTGCAATGTAAGAAGTCTGAACACCTTGAGGCCTCCACGGTGAAGAGGACATAGAGATGAATTACCCGGAGAAAACCTGAGACCACCAGAGAACTAACCATTTTGATCCTGTTTTTCAGGAGTTCAGTCATCCCATAAATGGTGGGTTAGAAATTATTTGTCTTGTTGTGCACTGGAAAAATCTCTCATTTGAAAGAGAAATGAATGATTGTTGTTTTATCAATTAAACAATGCACAATTTGTGAAACAGTAACAGCTAAGTAGAACCAATATCAAAACAGAAATCAAGATCAACAATGGTTTGTAAACAATCAGAATAAATTTTAATACCTCAGAAATCAGGAGACATGCACACTATAATTATAAAGTAATTGATATCATCTATTTTGGGATGCTTATTGCCACCTCTGCTTACCCCAAAATTTACTGACTATCTACTCAAAGGGACCACAAGAGGGAAAAACTATGGTTTGAATTCAACATTAAAAGAACAAAAGTCTTCATAAAGTTACTACTTCCTCTGTCCTTTTTTATAAGCAGAATCGTGTGTGTGTGCACGTCTGTGTTGTGTGTGTGTGTGTGTGTGTGTGTGTGTGTGTGTGTAAGACACAAAAATAGGAAGGGCACTAGGAAAGGGGAAGAAGGCATACAATGGGAAGGGGAGAAGAATAATAACACATGTAACTTGAAAGTTGAAGGGAAACTAATTAAAATAATCAAAACAAATGTGGACAGGGACAAGGGATGACAGTGTGTAGAAAAAATGAGGAAGAGCTGAGGGGTCCTAGGACCTAACAAAGCAGCAGGCTCCAGGGCTAAGGCTCTGGG
>JAQHUG010000534.1:0-10814 GCA_028555095.1 Dicrostonyx torquatus | reverse complement strand
AAGGGGAGTAAATGTAAATTTTTCTTTTAAAAATTTTAAAAAAATTAAAAAATTAAAAAAATAAGGAAAAATAATAATGACATATGCACATGAAATTTTCATATTAAAATTCATTGTTTTTATGATCTCTTAAAATTAATTAATTAGTGTCACCAACCACTTGAGATAAGGGATTCCTGAATAAAAAACATACATTATGATGTACAATAGTCAAAATACAAAATATCATATATAGCCATCTTTGGAGTCAATGGAATGTAGTTGAATGCTTTTAAAATTACTTCTGGGTGACTGCAAAATTTGTTTGTATCTGTAAATAACAACATTGTGTAAAACACAGTTAAAGCTATATCTTGATCTTCCTTACTATCAGAATTCAGTTAGAAACATGATATAGATATGGATAAAGAGCTCCTTCTGTTTGTGTGTTGCTTTTATTGATTAATGAATAAAGAAACTGCCTTGTCCTAGTTGATAGGGAAGAACATAGGTACGTGGAGAAAAGAGAACTTAATGTTGGGAGGAAGAAGTGCAGAGTCAGAGAAGCAATGGATCCTCTGCCTGAGATGGACGCCGGTTAGAATCTCCAGTAAGCTACAGCCACGTAGCATTACACAGATTAATAGAAATGGGTTAAATCAAGATGTAAGAATTAGCCAATAAGAAACTAGAGCTAGTGAGCCAAGTAGTGTTTTTATGAATACAGTTTCTGTGTGGTTATTTTGGGTGTAAGCTATCTGGGCGGCCAGGACAGACAAGGAGCTGCCTCTCTACAACAGAAATGTACATGAATGATCTCACAGTAAAGTGCCTGGTTTCTAAGGCTGTATAAATTTCTTAGCAAAGAACTTTAAGTTTTTCTGGGGAACTTTAAGTTTCCCAAGCAGTGTTTGTGTACAATCAGCCCTATCTAACATCTGACCAAAATGGTGGTGGTGAAGGGTTACCAGTGGAGTTGTCCCTCTGTAATTTGAAGATGAGTGGAAATTAACACTAATGTATCTAAGATTATAAAACTCAGAAGAATTACAGTGAACTGTAAGTTAATGTGGTAGACTTATCCAGTTTAGAGAAAGAATGGACAAAGACAAGTGAAGTCTAAGATCCTATTCACCTACAGTAAAACATTGCATTCCCCTTTGATTCCCAAGTTTTTACAACATCCCACCTTTCTCCTTTAGTCAGCAATGAACTTGAGAAATTGGGCCATCATTGACATGTAAATTTCAGAAATTTCTCTATTTTCTTGTTATGAAATTTTTCAGAGGGCAAAGAGCTAGGGTAGGAATTCATAACTAATTTTCTGCACTACCATTTATCCATCTTCTGTTAATTGCTGCTTCCTGAAAAAAACTCACAGCCTAACCCAGAATATAATGAGTAATAATAATAAATCATAGCCAGTGGAACAACTGAAATCTGCACAAGGTACAGATGTGGCATCAATGCATAACTAATTCTTCTGGACTGGAATAGCATCTCTGGTTGCATCCAGATGGGTGATTATTGCACTTTTATTTGAGTTCGCCTGCAGGACAGGTGGTGAGTGGGGCATTCCAAGCAGAGGGAACACTCTATGCAATGATAGGAGGCCACAAACAGCATGATGTGTGCCATTTGACACATCACCAAGTATGATTAAAAGACTATTAGGAGAAATGAGCAGGAGTAGATCAAAACAGGCCTTGTAGTTTATGCCACAGAGCTTGGAGTCTAGAACTTTAGCAAATGGGGAAGGGTGAAATTCCTGAAGGTGAGGAGGGGTATAATTAGACACATGTTTTATGGAGATTACTTTCTCAGCCATGTAGAGGCCGGCCAGAATGAGATTCATTTTAACCAGAGGGGTTTAATACTTCATTGTAAGATGTTGAAGGGCTGAACAAGTGGAAACAAATGTAATATTTGAACAGGAGAAAACATAAGCTTGAGAGGATTAAGTGTGATGACTGATGATGGAAACTGTTCAGAGCAGACATGGGGGAGTTCTTGCGACATCTTGGCAGGCTTGACTGAAGCAGCACATTTGGGGAGGGAGAGGAATTCAAGCTTGGGTATCCTAATGTAGTCACAGAAAATCCAAGGAAATATGAACATAGACAAACGATAGTGGAGTGGGAATTCCCATTAGCATTTTGGAGTTCGAGCTAGTGGCTCACATTCTCATGCCCTTATCTTTGCTGAGGTCCAGTCTCTGTGAGCAGCTTTACTTGGACATCTAGAGTCTCTTCTCTGGGATCCAATACCTGAACTTCTGTCACTGCTCTGTGACTTTTGAGCTGAACTCAAGAAGCCTACATGGCTGTCTCAATTATTTATTCTATAAAATGAAGATAATGAGTACTAGAAAAGCACTAAAAACAGTGCCTCACACCTTGGAGAACCATGTTTATTGCAGAAGATGAATGAGACCTAACAAGAGAAACCAGCTGTCTCAACATGGGATTCTGAGGCTATTCTGACCTGGTGTAGAGACACAGATCACAATGAAATTGATCCTCATTCTCTAACGAAGAGAAGAAACAGCAGAGGTGTTTTGTTTATTCCCTCCCTAGCTTATTAGTTTTAATATTCTGATGAAAGCTGACTATAACTCAGAATTAGTTCCTATAAAGAAGTGAGATATGGGGACAGGAGAAAAATACAAAATAAAAAAGGATCACTATGTAATGCTCTGCCACCTTCAAAGCTTTTTTATATTATTTTTAGCAATATCTCTTTGAGGGGACACATATCTTAAGGCTGTTTTGTGTGAAATTTAGGCTCAAGGTGGCATATGTTTATTACAGAAAGTCCTCAAATCAGAAAAATATATATGCATTTTCAGATTTTAAACTTAGTCTAATTTCACAATTAATTTACATGGCATGAGAATTGCAATGTGAATCTGATGGGAAGAATTAAGCCTTTATTGCAACAGAAGTATAGTAGACCATATTTCTCTCTAGAAAAATAGTGTCACAGTCAGCAGTACACTGTGTAAGTCTAAAGCACGACTTGCAAGTCTCTGTTTCTGTCAGGATGCTGTCTCACCATCTTTCAGTGACTTCTGCAAAACACTGCAATCATCCCTAGCCTTTTCTCCCACCTCCTTAATTGTAAATTTCTGCTTCCTACCAAGATCTATGGTTTTTCATTGCACTTTTCTGCCTCCCCATCTTACATATAGTTAGCTATTTGACTGAAGCAATCACCTAAATTTCAAAATTGCTGAAAATCTTTTGTTGGTAATAACTACTTCATCATACAACCTGAGATAATAAAGTTGACATTATTATAAAATCAGTTCTCAGTTTACCTTCTTGTGAAGGTCTTTTTAAAAAAATAGCATAATATAGCTGATTTTACAACAACCCACAACCAGGGTGTTATCTTAATTCACCCTTCCCCCCAAAAAAGTGAAGGAAATGTCATATTGGATTTTAGAGAATGACAAGGTCAGAAGCAACAATTTTGCCTTTTTGGTGATAGCCCATTTTACATAAAAAATTAATTTTCTTTTTAAGTTCCTATTTTGCCTAAGAGTAAGCAGTTGGGCAACACATTCCTATCTAATTCTCATTGTGATATAAAATAATACATAAAATTTGTCATATCGAATACTACCTTATTTCCAGATTCCTATAGTGATACCTTCAGATTGTGACTATTTAAAGAACTCCAGTGTTACAGTGTAGTAAAATAAATGGCTTTAAGAACTGAAATTCTCCTCAGTGATAAATTTAAAATAAAATTAATGTTACTTTTATTAAGGGATAAATTTGTTTCCATTATAAAAATTTAGCAGGTTTTTGGAGAACAATTTTCTTGGCCCAGGTCTCTTACAAAAGCGATCCAAAGGAGCATGAAATCATGCCATCTTTTCATAAATTTCCCTGTAGCAAGCAGAAGCATTCAAAATCATTTCATTTGTTCAGACTGTGAGGGCTCTAAAGGGACTTAGACCTGTATTGCAATCACTAGCACCTGCAAAATTTATTCTGGGACTCAGCACACACCTGTGAGCTTTCATCCATCCAGAGCAGAATGACTGCCGAGCACCGGGGCAGAGGGATTATAAACCTCGTCCTGGGATTTGCTGTCATATTTCCACAGCACACATGATTGAGGCTCCCGCCCACACATTCAAGGGCTCTGATTATCCAGTCCCAATACATCCACTTCCTTCATGATCGTTTAAGTTCTGAACTGAGTCTGTTAATACTGTTATATCTTGAGTTACCATGCCTGATTTGGTGTGTCAGGCACAAACCTCGGCTTTCACTCGTGGCATTCTGGACTGCACCCCGGACTCTTACTCTTTACTGTGAAATTATGGAAAATACATTTTTAAGAAAACTTATTTAAGAAATGGAGGTATTCTTGAAGATAGAAATGTAGAAACTCATTTTGCTTACTTTTTTTGATTTTGCCATCATGCCCATCTCATCAGGCCAGCATCTAGCTCCTGTTAGGGGTTTTACTTCTGTGTCTCTTTCTCACTGTCTTCCATGGGTCTCATGCATGGGTCTCACAGTGAAGGCCATTATACAGCAGCATAAATATGTATACAGTATAGAATCTCTTATTCTCTTAACACATGAATAAAGCAAATCACTGAAGAGCTCAGTCAATTAAGATAAAGTGAATGGGCACTTGCATCTCAAGGTTGTTATTTCTGGAGGATACACACTTATCCAAGGAGATTACTTTCTATTTGGGCATGAACTTTTGATACTGCAATCTGGACTTTACTATCTTTTTTTCCTTTGAAATATGTGGGATGTGGGGGGGGTGTTTGCATGTGTGTGTTGTGAAAATTAAATTTAATACAATATATTGTGAATATGTTTCCCCTCCCCCAAACCCGCCCAGATATTCCCACATCTTCCCATCCACCTAAATTCATACTCTTTCTTCCTCTCTCTTATCAGGATACAAATGTGCATCTAAAAGATTACTATTGATAAAAATAGATAAAGTAAAAACAAATAAAAGCAGTACAAAATAAATAAATCAATAAAAGAAAAAGAGCCAAATAAAAAGTTCCAGAAACACATACAGACACAGGGGCACACACACAAAAGTCTCTAAAAACACAAAACCAGAAACCATGATATATACACAAATGGTATGTAAGACTAAAAATCAAAAAGAAAAAGAAAAAAAAAAAGAGTCCTGCCAAAGTACCTCCAAAAACCCATTAAGTTTGTTTTGTGTTGGGGATGTACTTTTGGGTATGGGACCTTCATTTACACAGTAAAACTTCATCAGAGAAAGTTACTTTTTCAACTGTGAGTAGTTATCCGTTGAAGATATCTTCTGGGTTTTGGATGTGGCTTGTATCCATATCTGCTTTTAGCTATAGGACTCCATCAGTTCCAGACCTGTTCAGGTTCTGCACAAGATACCACACTATCTGCGAATTCACATGTGCATCACTCCAGTTGTGTTGTGAAGCCCTTATTTCTTTGGTGTCCTCTGACCCTTTGTGACTCTTACATTCTTTCCAATTCCACTCCCACCAGGTTTCCTGAGAACTAAGGGAGAGGGATTTGATGGAGACATCCCATTTAGAAGTAAGAATTTCAAGGTGTTTCACACTCTGCACATTATCCAGCTATGGATCTCTCTATTTCTTGCCATCGACTTAGAAGGAAGCTTTTCTGATGATGGCTGAGTAAAACATTGCTCTATGACCATAACAACATATCACTATGAGTTACTTGGTTACCATATTCCTTTAACAGAACAATAGTGCTTTCTTCCCGTGGTTCCTTGACTATCTAGGACCAGGTTCATAAACATCAGACTCAAGACACTTTGGAGATAGATTATATTTCATGGAGTAGTCTGTAAATGCAATCAAATGGTTGATTCTTCTCATAATCTATGTGCTCCTATTTCACTAGCACGTCTTGTACAGGAGTCACCATTGTAGATCAAAGTGTTTATATATGGGTTGCTGTTTATTTTTTTCTAGGTTAATGTGCAGAGCTCCCTCCATTACTATGAACACTCACCAGCAGGATGAAAGCTCTAGGCAGTTCCTAGTAGAACTACTCCATGCCCAGTCAGTTGAGTTGGTGTTTTGATGTTGTCTTTAGCAATAGGGTTTTACTATCAGTTTCAGGAAAGCAAACAATAACATTTACCATAGCCTGAGTTGTTTAGGGGTTCCCATGGAGGTCCTTTTGGTCAACAACTTTGTTTATTTATTTGTTCCCAGAAATTGAGCTTAATTAGGTGAAGAGATGTTCAGAGGGATTCCATTTTCCTTTTTATTTGGGAATTTCATTTAGATCATCTTCCTGTGTGTGTGTGTGTGTGTGTGTGTGTGTGTTGCCAATGTGTAGTATGAAGGTTGCTTGCTGATTCCCAGCCACCTGGCTAGCTTAGCCCCAAAATAATCACAGAGAAAGTGTATTAATTCAATCACTGTTTGTCCCATTAGCTCTAGCTTCTTATTGGCTAATCTCTTACATATTAATTTTAACTCATTTCTATTAATCTGTATATCGCCACATGTCAATGGCTTACCGGCAAAGGTTAGGCATGCCTGACTCTGACAGTGGCTCCATGGTGTCTCCCTTTCTTCGCTTTCCTTCTCCCAGCATTCAGTCCAGTTTTCCCTACCTACCTAAGTTCTGCCCTATTAATAGGCCAAGGCAGTTTCTTTATTCATTAATAGTAATCACAGCACATAGAAGGGAGGGTACTGCCATATTGTATTGGATAGGTAGATAGGTAGGTAGGTAGATAGATGCATAAACATATAAATTTCAGGAATCTTCCACTGTTCCATTATATTAGATTTTCATATGGCATTTTAAGACCCTTAGTTTTAGTTTAGCTCTCTGACCCTCCCTGTTTTCCCTCTCCCACCCCCTCTTTCATATCCTCCCATGTCAGTCACCTATCACTCTCTATCCCTTCCTAGGGTGATCCAACCATCCTTCCTAGGCTTGTATTCTATACCTAACCTTTGTGGGTTTTTTGGATTGTAGCTTACCTATTGAATGGTTAAAACCTAACACCTATATGTATAAGCAAATGTATATCATATTTGTCTTTTATAGTGGAGGTTACTGTTACACGATATTTGTTTAGTTATTCAAAGATATGTTGCACTGGTCTAATTAGGCAAGGATGTTTTGCTGTTTTGCTTTTTTCTGACTAAGGCACATGATTGGTTTAATAAAAAGCTCAATGGCAAATAACAAGGCATAGATGGGACTTCTGGGTAGGGAGAGTAAGTAGGAAGAGAAATTTAGGCTTGATGGAGAAAGAAAAAGAGACCCCAGGAAAATACCAAGGGCCAGAAAGACAAACACAGACAAAGCAGGAAAGTAGGACATACAGAATGAAAGAAAGGTAAAAATCCCTGAGGCAAAATGCAGTTGAATAGAAATTAAGTTAAAGGAGCTAATAGGATAAGGCTAAACTAAGACTGAGCATTCAAATTAGGAGTTAAGTCTCTGTGTCTTTATTTGAGGACTAGTTTGTGACCCAAAGAAAATTCCAACTATGGGTTACTTAATCATGGATGATATTTTCTAGTTTTATCCATTTATCTATGAATTTAAAGTTTTCTGTGTTTAACAGCTGAATAATATTCCATTGTGTAAATATAACACATTTTCCCAATCCATTCATCTGTTGATGGATATCTAGTCTGTTTCTGACTTCTGACTATTATGAATAGACCAGGAATGAACATGGTTGAGCAAATGTTTCTGTTGTATAGTGGAACATCATTTGGGTTTATGTCCAAGAGTATTATAACTAACCTTAGAGGAAGATATAGATTCTAGCTTCCTCGGGAACCATCACACTGATTTCCATAGTGGTTGTACAAGCTTGTGCAATGGATGAATGTTCTTCTTACTCCATATACTTGTGAGCGTGAACTTTTATTTGTTTTATTGACCTTGGCAACTCTGGTTGGTATAAGATAAATTCACAGGGTGGCTTTGATTTGGATTTCAATTATGACTGAAGATGTTGAACGTTTCTTTATGTATTTCTTAGTCATTTGTGCTTCTATTTTTAAGAATTTTCTATTTAGATCTGCAGCTAATTTGTTCTAATTTATTTTCTTGATGTTTAGTTTAGTTATTTATATAGTCTAGATATTAGCCCACTATCAGAAGTGTTGCTGGTAAAAGTCTTTTCTTATTCTGTAGTGTCCATTACCATAAGAGGTTTTAGAGTGCCATTAATGGTTCCTAAGAAGAGTCACACAACAACATGGTAACTTCTGGCATCCGATCCTTGAAAATTTTAGCAATTTATACGTCAAAAAGTTGACTCCAACTACAAAAGTCCCTATAATATTTATAGCAGTAACTGTTTAAATGTACAAATTATGCTCTGAGTCACAAGAGTAGTCTCTTAGTTGTGTTTGTAAACTCATCATGGAAGTTACCTATTTCTAATACACAGTAGCTGTCAGGAGACAGTTTCAACTGAAAAATGAGAAACATGGAGACAACTAGAAAAGGTTAGTTCAAATCAGAACAAGCTCCAAGTCCAGCACGTAGACTATGTGGCACCCTCTTAGATCTAATCATTCCAGACAGCCCCACCATATGGCTTTGCCATTTGCATCAGACTTATGAGTCACCTTCTTGAGTCATACACATACTACACTCATAATTTTATTATAATCTTAAAAACCTGTAAAAAAAAAAAGTAAAACTTTCCTCAACAGACACAGCTTATTTCTGATATATCCACTTTTTATAATCTCCAGTGAAGATTAGATTTTTCCCCTTAAATATCCACATATAACCTACCTAGGGCTTTATTCATTGGGTTGACTTCCCTACCCATGACAAAATGCACATTTTAAAATATCATTTTCAGCACTCTTTTATATCTCTTTTCACTCTAAAGCTACCTCAAAGACAGTGCACAACAATTCCAAAGCCTAAGTGTGATATTGTCTTCCAGTCTTCTCTAATTAATACATTAGCCCTGTGCTGTTGAAATCAGCCTCAGACAAGTGTTTAGAAAACAGAAACAATATGGCCACACTTTTACAAGACATACAAACATGGTTTTTATCTCAATACCCAGGTAAGTGCTATTATATGACACCTTATGACAGTCTTTATTCTCTACAGTCATGTACTATCTCTGGATTCTCACCGTAATTAGTCATAAATTTCTCTCTACAGCATTGCGAATTTCAATAAGCTACAAATGCAAAAACCTTGACATACCTTTCATAGACCAGTTGCCAAGACCTAAGAATCTTGTGGTCAGATTCATCACAGAAATTACCCTACTTTTCTGTACCAATTAGCCTTATTGGTAGTTTTATCATTATTCTGACATATTACCAGAGTAAAAACAACTTAATAGAAGAAGAATTTGTTTTCTCTCATGTTTTCAGGTGATTTCAGGCCATGGTGCAAGGGGAAACAACATGGTGAGAGCTCTGTCTGCAGTGTTGTATTGTTCCAATTACATAGACCAAGAAGAAAAGGGTAGAGGAAAGAATCAGACATACTCAAAACCTTCAAAACCCATGCCCAGTGATCAACTTCCACTACCCAGGCCAAACCTCATAAATAGTCTACAGACTACAAAATTATGCCACACAGTAGAAATCAAACTTTATCATATAAATATTTGGCAGATATTTCAGATTCAAACCCTAGTGTATAACTTTCATTGTGCTAGTATAGTGTGTGTTTGTGTGTATGTGGGCACATGTGTATCTGTGTGGTGTGTGTGTGCATGTGTGCATGTATGCTTGTATTCTCCCATATGGAAATTTCATAATAAATGTAACCAACCTTTTTTATTTTCACTGGGCCGCATCAGATAATTCCTTAGTGTAATTATTTACAATATAGAGTAGTCACTTGTCTCCTTTTCATTGAAGAGTTTCCCTTCATCTGTAAATTTTCTTTTCTTTTGAGGGTAGGCAATTCTGCTTTTAATATAAATATGTATATTTATGACTTTTATGAACATTAATTGATAATAAAATAGAAATTAAGGTCAGTCATCAGTGTAGTACAAAGTAGAGGGAGAGTGCAAAGGGCCATGCACAAAGAACAGAAGAAATATGAAAAAAATGAAAATACTTCCTTATCTTTAACATCATTAACTGCCCAAAACTATCATTTTCATTGGTGGTTCAAAGTATTATTGATAATGACCTTATTTTGATGAAGTTATCATAGGCTAGTGCAATGCCTTGTGGAGCCAATTTGACTGTCTTTACTTAATGAAAACGTGTTAGAAGCTTCATATCACCTTAAAATTAAAGTTGCACACATATCCAAATAGGCAGAACTCACACGCATTCATTTTGCCTGACATTTTGACATAGCATTGGTATCTACAACATTCATGCTGGATAACATCACAATTAATGTTTAGAGAAAGGAGGAGGAATGATGGTAGAGGAAGAAGGGTAAGGAACAGAGAGAGAGGGAGGGAAGAGGAGGACTATGATGCCATGAAACCAAACAACTCCAAAAGTGTTATGTGCATTATAACTTAGATGGGTCAAGATCAAAATGATGTTTTCTTGAAGGGGAGTGGTCTTGGCCATTTTGGCTTATAGCCACGCCCCGCCATTAGCTAATTATTCCGCCCCCAATTAGCTGTTAATTAATTAACGGGGCTGGACCACCAGGTCCCAAGAGGTATAAAATGATAGGCCCATGTGGAAAGCGCCCTCTCTCTCTCTGTGGATCGCCGGCCTGCCTGCTTCTTCGGAGGAGCTTTGGTCTGGTACAGTAACCTGTGTGTATTTTGGCCCTAGTAAACTGTGTGTCTCAAATAAACTTGTACACTTGGCGCATGCAACTTGG
>JAQHUG010000533.1:752221-779352 GCA_028555095.1 Dicrostonyx torquatus | reverse complement strand
CTTTCTCAGCAGCTTAAGGATTAACTATTAGCAGTGGGTTACTTTGTTTTACAACCCATAGCTCTGTCTGCAATGCTGAAGTTGGAGGCCGCTTGTTCATTTTCCCGGCTTCCTAGACCCAAAATAATCACACATAAATTGTATTAATTAAAACACTACTTAGCCAATCACTTAAGTGTATTGCTAGCTAGCTTTTATATCTTAAATTAACTCATTTGTATTATTTTCTATTTTACCACGAGGCTTGTGGTTTACCAGTGCTGGTGCATAAGCATCTTTCTCCTCTGGTGGCTACATGGATGGTGCCTCACTGACTGCCTTCTTTCCTGCTCTATCTGCTTAGAATTCCTGCCTTGCTCTATTCTGCTAAGTCACTGGCCGAAACAGTTTCATTAACCAATAAAAGCAACACATATGCAGAAGGACTTCCCACACCAGTGATCCTCTGCAAACTGAGGGTCAGCTTTTAGATAATTCCCTGGCTATTCATCACCAGCCCCTGATATGAGCTGAATTAACTTTCAAATGATGGGATGTACCTAATATTTTGGTTGTGCATTGTCCCATACCCTTCCCTGCTAGGCATAACTGGCAGTATCAGTGGAGTGTAGAGCTTTGGTAAACACCATCAGAAAGTGCCAGAGAGAAACAATGGGCTAAATACAAATACTAGTTTGACTGAAAACAAACATATTAATAGAAATTGTAAAAAAAAATCAATTTGTATCTGAATTTTACCTGGAGATTATAAAAATTCTTTTGTTTATACCTAATGCTTGCTTCTAGTTATGAAAAGGAGAGTTTGGAAACAGCCCATTGCCACAGCTATATGAGTCCATCTCTGGCTGATAAGCTTTTTGTGCTAAAGAAGATTTATTTTTTTTTCTTTTTGCACACTGTAAATGACTCCAGAATAAACTATTGCTTATTTCCTTTAAAATGAGAGCTCTGGTTCTTATGTTGGCACTTATTTATTCTGAGAGATAACATGACCCTCAAGGATGTGCAGCTGACAGTGCCACACGGCTGAGGGGCTGGTGTCTGATGGCATTTCAGGGGGTGAATGGAGTGGAAATCAAACGCAGGTGCGGGGGGAGGGGCAAGAGTCTCTGGGGTTCAGGTTCATACAACAGTGAGCCCATCTATTTCTTGACAGTGTGCCAGAGGCATTGGTAAAACCGTGCCGGGGTTGTGAGGTTGGCTCAGTCGTAGAGGGTACGAGGCTCCAGGTTCCATCGTAGGACATGACAGAAAGGAGCTGCTGAGCAGTGAGATGTGTGTGCTTGCAAAGCACAACAAACGTGGAGCTAGCGGTGTGTAATTCCTGATGTGTCTCAGAACTCACTCAGCTGCAAAACAAACCAATATTTAGGCCTTTAAATACCCTAGAAGTTATTTCTGTCTGTGGAATGGTTCAAACAAAAACCAGGGGCTGGAGAGACGATTGGGTTAAGAGCATTTGCTGAGGTTCTTGAGGGCCAGAGTTCATGTTCCAGCACCCATCTAACAAGCTGGGCACCCCACAAATACCTGTAACTCCAGCTCCCGAGAATCCAGCACTCCTTTCGGGTCTTCAGGGGTCACAAATGACACATCGGCACATACACGAAAATAAAAAGAAATCCTTAAAAAATAGTTAATGCCAGCGCAAGAAATAATGCTGACAGCACTCAGGTTACCATTTGTATCCTGACAATGGTACCATTATACTGGTTTTCGAGACAGACTTTCTCTGTGTAGCTTTGGTGCCTGTCCTGGAATTAGCTCTTGTAGACCAGGCTGGTCCTGAACTTACAGAGATCTATCTGCCTGCTTCTGCCTCTCGAGTGCTGGGATTAAAGGCATGTACCCCCACGCCTGACTCCTTTTATATTTTTTAAAGGGGATGGTGGTGATGCAGTGTGGTGTGTCATGGATTGGAGAAATGACTCAGCGATTAAATGTGTGATTAAGAGCAATGGACCTGTGTTCAATTCTCAGTACTCACATAGCAGCTCACAACTGTCTGCAACTCCACTTCCAAGGGATCTGATACCCTCACACAGACATGCATGCAGGGAAACCCCCAATGCACATAAAATAATAATCTTAAAAAGGGAGGGTCTCATTATGTAAGCCCAGGGTGACTTGAACTTGTGGCAGTTCTCCTGCCTCAGCGTGTTGGGTGCCAGATTTAATGCAAGGACCAGCACATCTGGCTCCCTAGGACAAGTTAAGAACTGAGTTCATTCAGCTTGCTCTGGAGGTGGGCTTTGGGGTCACTGGACCCTGAGGAAGAGGAAGGGGATTGGAGGAGACAGTGAGTGAGATGTGCAGTGTAAAGACTAAGCTCACCATGTCAAGCAGCAGAAAGATGCACGTCCACATGCCCTGGCACGAGCCACTGCCAAGGCGCAAGTGCTCTCCCTAATGCAATATTACTTCCGGCTCTTTTGGCAGAGGATCCAGGTTGGCACAATTTCAAGATTTTATTCATTCAAAGGAAAGCTCCACCAAGGAGACTAAATGAGGTGACAGAAAGGGCAGAAGGTAAGAGAAGGCCCCAGGGCACCTCAGTCTGACTGGATTCTCTCATTGGCAAGCCCAAATCACTCTTTTTTTAAAAAAAAAAAAAAAACTATGTATACAGTGTTCTGACTGCATGCATCCCTGCATGCCAAATTGAACTCAGGACCTCTGGAAGGGCAGGCAGTGCTCTTAACCACTGAGCCATCTCTCCAGCCTCCAGACCAACTTCTGATGCTTGTTTACAGTACAACCTGCCAGACTGCTCCTGCAACTTGATGACTTAACTCTGTGTTCTTTCTCTTGCAGAGGGGCATTCTGCATTTCTGCAGCTTCCAGGTCTTAGAACCACAGCTGTCCTATGGCGTTAGCTACACCCCACCAGTTTTTCGGAGGCGGATTCTGGAATGGTGGAAGAAGCGCCTGGAGACTGTCTGGCTTTTCTCCAAGCAGCATGTTTGACCTCAACTTCCAGGCAGGATTCGTACTGAGAAAAGAGGTTCAAGAGGAGCAGAAAAAAGAACAAATTTGGCCTTTCTGTGGGCCATCACTTGGGCAAATCCATTCCAGCTGACAACCAGACCAAAGCTAGAAAATAAGATTTTTTTTCCTAACATGTAAGTTAAACCTAGTTATCTTTCTTCCAGCTTGCCTGACTTCTTGTTTTTTCCTTTATTCCACAAGGATAGGAAAAGAAGTAGGTTCACTTCATACGTTCTTGGATAGTTCTGTCACTGAGTGTATGACTATACTGCACTATACCGAAAACAGATGAGGTGCCACAGGAAGCTTGGTATATGGGGGTGGGGGTTATGGAAGCTTGAAGATACTCCTCTAGGTCATCTATGCAATATAAGCCCTTTCTTAGGGCTAGCCCTGACTAGAAAGCATCCAACTCTCCCGAGATTTATTTCTTTTAAGTACTTCTCTGTAGTTTAGGGCAGAGGGGAATTGCTCAAAGAAAACAATGGCTGAAGGACCTACTTGCTTGCAGTCTGTAAGCTAAAGTCTGTTTACAATGCATCCAGGGACTGACATGCCACCCAGGGGTTTCTCTCCAGCGCTTCTCTGTCTTGTACACAGCACATACAGGTCCTAGGAAAGGAATGCTTAACAGGTCTCTGTCTCATTTTTCCAGTGCTTTTTCTTTTTCAGAAATAAATGAACACACAAGGGCATGGTGGTGCACGCCTTTAAGCTCTTAAAAACAATAGCCCCCTACTGAGCCGGAGAGATGGTTCTGCTGGCAGTTAAGAGCACTTGCTCTAGCTCAGGACTTGCAGTTCAGCTTCCAGCCAGCTGACACCTACATAGAAGCTAAAAGCTGTTTCAATCTCCAGTTCCAAGGATCCAGTGCCCTCTCCTAGCTTCTGCAGGCACCAAATGTTCAGTGCACAGACATACATGCAAATAAAACATCTATACACCTAAAATAAGTCCAAAATGCCAAAACAAAACAAAAAACTATATTCTTCCACCAAAATAAAAGTTTGATCTATACAAATGTCTTAAATGTTTTTCTATAATATTGTGAAATCAATGACATTCATTTTTAAAGATGTTTATTTTTATTTGTGTGTATATGTGTTTGTGCCTGAGGGTTTGTGGACAATGAGTACAACTGTCCACAGAGGCCAGAAGAGGGTCTTCAATCACCCAGAGCTAGAGTTATAGGTGGTTGTGAGCCACTGGAAGCGGGTGCTGGAAACCAAACTCAGGTTCTCACAAGAGCAGGAAATGCTCTTTAGCTACTAAATGATCTCTCCAGCCTTATGAGCACAATCATTTTAAGAGGATATTTGGATCTCATGACTGTTGGGATAAAGTTGTAGGTCTTATTATGTATGGCGAGTAACTTCAAAACTCTGTGTGTGTGTGTGTGTGTATGTGTGTGAATTGTGGGAGTAGCTAAAAAACAGTCTTCTCACAAGTGTGAAGCAAGCATTCTTCCCTTGATCTACATTCTCAGTTCCTCATTTTGGCATAAAATTAAGTTTTAACTTAGGTGTATATGCACATGAGTGTGCATGCCTATGGAGACTAGAAGATGGAGTCACAACTCTGCAGTTACGGGCACCTGGTTGTAAGCCACCTGATGTAGGTGCTCACAGTTGAACCCCATTTGGGCCCTCTGGAAGGGCTCTTCAATATTGAGCCATCTCTCTAGCTCCACCCCACCCCCACCCCCAATTTAAATTCTTGAAATGCATCAGGGCATATTGATGGTGTTATGACTATCATCCCAGCATTCAGGAGACTGAGGCTGAGGGTCAGAAAACTAAGGTCCTCCTGAGCTACATAGTGAGTTTGAGGCCATCTTGGGAAACAAACAAATCTTTAGGTGCATCTCTTTCCACTGTAGGTGCAATTCAAGATTTCAATTGTGGCAAATGGCAAGAAAACATACAAAGGTAGGTGGTCAGAAAAATCTGTGGACCTAATTTAGTGCTGGATGCTTTGAATCCATTTTAACAACAAACTCACTTCACTGGTACCAGTGGTACAGGCATCCAGGTTGATATACTCAGGGTTCTCTGGAGGAACAGAACCTAAAAGATGAATGTAGATAGATAAAGAGGATTTATTAGAATGATTAACAGGCTGTGGTCCAGCTAATCCAACAATGGCTGTCTAACAACAGAAGGACCAAGAATCCAGTAGATGTTCAGTCCACGAGGCTGGATGTCTCAGCTGGTCTTAGTGTATGCCAGAATTCTGAAGAAACCAGCTACAATATCAGTGAAGGAATGAATTTGCTAACGAGAGTGAAGGCAAGCAGGCAAAGAAAGCAAGCTTCTTGCTTCCATTTCCTATATCTAGGCTGCCAGCACAAGTGTAGCCAGATAAATGGGGATCTTCCCACCTCAAATATCTGGATTAAAAGTGTATCTTTCCATCCAGGTGGTGGCGGCACACGCCTTTAACCCCAGCACTCAGGAGGCAGAGGCAGACAGATCTCTTGAGTTCGAGACCAGCCTGGTCTACAAGAGTAAGTTCTAGGAAGCCAGGGCTATACAGAGACACCCTGTATCGAAAAACAAAACAAAGGTGCATCGTCACATGTCTAATGATTTAGTTAAGAAAAACTTCCATCACAGGTATACCCAGCCACTTGAGTTTAATTCCCGATGTAGTCAAGTTGACAACCAAGGATTGGCATCACACAGGCCGAAAGAGATTCTCCTGGGAGACCATCTGAAGAGATTCAGTAACAAGTGGTGGCCATGTGTAGGTAAGGTGACATAGCCTGAGCTGACCCAGGAGGGCTGCTTCATATTGAATGACCATGGAATCACCTGTCCCTGATACTTACATGGTGGAAGGAGAGAACTGATCCCCGAAAGCCTTACTTTGATCACACGTGCTATGCATATGTGCTTGAAAGCAGTCACACATGTGAAATAATGTAATAAAGTGTTATGTTTTGTTTTGTAGCCCTAGCTGTCCTGGAACTCACTCTGTAGACCAGGCTGTCCTGGAACTCTGAGGTCCCTATCTGCCTCTGCTTGAGTGCTGGGATTAAAAGCACCCACTTCTGTCCTGCTTTCATTATTTCAAGAGCACTGGCAAAGAAAGTGGAATTACAGCACACAGTGAAGAGAGGGTCAATGGATGCCTGGGGTGGGGTCAGTGTTTACTGACATTCCCATCCAATGTGCTGTGGATACCTGGGGTGGGGTCAGTGTTTATTCTGACATTCCCATCCAATGGGCTGTGGATACCTGGGGTGTGGTCAGTGTTTACTCTGACATTCCCATCCAATGGGCTGTAGATACCTGGGGTGGGGTCAGTGTTTATTCTGACATTCCCATCCAATGGGCTGTAGATACCTGGGGTGTGGTCAGTGTTTACTCTGACATTCCCATCCAATGGGCTGTAGATACCTGGGGTGTGGTCAGTGTTTACTCTGACATTCCCATCCAATGGGCTGTAGATACCTGGGGTGTGGTCAGTGTTTACTCTGACATTCCCATCCAATGGGCTGTGGATACCTGGGGTGGGGTCAGTGTTTACTCTGACATACCCAACCAATGGGCTATGGATGCCTGGGTTATGGATGCCTGGGGTGGGGTCAGTGTTTACCCTGACATTCCCATCCAATGGGCTATGGATGCCTGGGGTGTGGTCAGTGTTTACCCTGACATTCCCATCCAATGGGCTATGGNCTGACATTCCCATCCAATGGGCTATGGATGCCTGGGGTGTGGTCAGTGTTTACTCTGACATACCCAACCAATGGGCTGTGGAGAAAAGAATGAAAGGGATAGAGCTGGGGCTGAGGGAGTTGTTTCATACAGGCCAATAGAGAAAGCTGCCCATTAAGTCCATGCTTGTCGGATAAGATGGTAAATGAGCCTGGGTACCAGGAGGAACACACTCCAGGCACCAAGATAACCCCCTGGGACAGGATCGTGCAAATAGGTTCAAGGGACTGGAAGTGAGCAGGGCTAAAACAGAGAAAGTGGGGACTGACAGGTCAGAGCAAATGGGGCTGTGGGTCCCAGCAGTAAGGAACTGGAAGTGGGCAGGGCTAAAACAGAGGAAGTGGGGACTGACAGGTCAGAGCAAATGGGGCTGTGGGTCCCAGAGGTAAGGAAGTCCCTGCAGGCTTTTGAGCAGGGGGTGCTAAGGCTTATTTGGAAAGGTAATTCTGGCTGGTATGTGAGCGATCAAGTATAAGAGACTAGGGTGGACTTGGCCCTCCCAGGGTGCTGATACAATAGAGGCAACATTGTGTTTGACCAGTGTTACTGGAGATCTCTCTCCTGCATGCCAGTTCCTGAATAACCATTCTGAGGCTTAATATTAAGTACAAACTGTTTGGCCGATGGCTCAGGCTTACTAGCTAGCTCTACATATTTAAATTAATCCATTTCAATTAATCTGTGTATTGCCAAGGCCCTGTGGATGACATCCCCTGTCTTCCACTCCACCTTCTTTCTCTCTGTTTGGGTTTTCCACATAGCTATATGCATCCCTTCTATAGGCCAAAGCAGCTTCTTTATTAACCAATGGTAATAAAACATATTCACAGCATACAGAGGGGCATCAAACATCAAACCAGATCAAAGGTCAGGGTTCCCAGGATTTGATGACAGATCTGAAGTAGAGGGAGTCCAAAACTTCAAAGGTATATTGGCCTGAGCAATTGGAAAGACGGAGATTGCATTTGCTAGAATCTGGAAGGGCCTTTTGGGGGTAGGGATAGGGAGTAGGAGGGTTGGGACTAGCATCTGCCTTTCCTCACCTCATATTTTAGATCCGCTAAGACAACTGACGTGAAGCTGATGAGCAAATAGCAGGATCCCAGGAATGTACGTAGAACATAAGGAATGTGTCAGCTAGGTACACACATGGGTACCAATCTTTAAAGCAATGAAACTGGAGGCGCTCTCCTAGAGCTGTGTATGGAGGCCTGCCAACTAACCTCTGAGGCTCTTCAACACTTGAGGTCAAAATGAGTTTGAAAAGGGGTTGCGAAGGTAGGCACAAAAAACACAGGTCTCACCTCAAGACTATCCTAGAGCCAAGCTGAGTGACCATGGCTTGAGAGCATGGATTTAGGTTGTCCCAAATTCCCTGTCCCAGTGTGTAAGTACTTCCATAGTTACAAAATTTTTATGGTAAGAGAACAAAGTTAAAGACCAAGGCATCTTAAAAATACATTGGTGGAGACATCAGTGGGTGGTTACAGTGAGGAATCTCAGCTCTAGGCCTCAGTTGCTGTTTTAGCCCTTGGGTTGGTAGAGAACAGGGTTAGCACATTCCTATTTTGTGTTTGTTTTCTGAAATCTCTGCGCTGGTTAATTGTTTCTTGTTTGTCAATCTGACAAGCTATAGTCATCTGGGAAGAGAGAACCCAATTGAAAAATTGCTTCCTTCAGACTGGGCTGTAGGGAAATCTGGGGGACATTTAATTAATGACTGGTATGGGAAGGGGCCCAACTCATTGTGGGTGATTCCACCCATGGGCAGGTGGTCCTGGGACTCTGCTCTAAATTCTTGCCCTGGCTGCCCTTCCTCTCCAGGGTGCTTTTAGTTGTAGTGCTTTATCACAGCAATAGAAAGCAAACCAAGATATCTGCTATCAGGAGGTTTGATCTGGCACAGAGTTGGGTAAGGAAGAGCTCTTTAGGGAGCTGAAGAAAGTCCAAGAGAAACTAACTAGGCTGTGGACCTGCAGCATCCCAAACTTTCCACAGTGGTTGAAGTTTTAATCAGACAGCCTTGACCAGACACAGCTTCTTCCAGGACTTCTCCTTCACCCAGGGGAAGCAGGAGAACAGACTGCTCCATCCTGAGAGCCAACTGAAGAAAGTGTGCACCGGAGAGAGTTATTGAGTGTGTCAAATACTGTAGATAAACCAAGTAAGAGGAGGCCTGAGAACAGACCGCTAAGTGTGGCCACATGAAAACCTCTCCTTGGTGTTCTGCACAAGGGCTGTTTCAGTGGAGTAGGTGATCCACGCTGGGTGTGCAAGGAGATGGGAGAGAAGGTGAAAACACTACGGAAGAGAAGTGAGCCCTGAGAATTACTCACCTGCTGTTGACACAGGCCATCTTCTGAGCCAAACTGCTGCCAGCTTCAGGCCTTCTGTTGGGCCTGCTTGCAGGACAAGACTCACACTGGGCTTAGTGACTCTTCATCTTCTTTCATAGAGAGAAGTTTGCTATAGATTTCTAAGTAGGGGAGAGGGAGAGCCATGCCATTTGAGTTAAGCATGGAAGTCAGACATGATGTGAGCTGCATGGCCAATAGGAGGGGACTTCAGAAACAGAGTTTAGGAAGGCGGAGTACTAGGGTCAGTAAGCTGCGGCTCTGGCCAGCATCAGGGAGACAAGGGCAGAAGGACAGCGACAGGAAGCCCCACCTAGGTCAGACTCAGGCCTCAGAAAGGAGGCTGTGCTGGCCAGTTCTTATGTCATCTTCCCACAGGCTATAATCATTTTGGAAGAGGAAGCCTCAACTGAGAAAATTCCACCAGACTGGCCAGGCGGGAAGCCTGTAGTGCCTTTTCTTGGTTAATGACTGATATGGCAGACGCAACCCACTGTGGGTGAGTCCTCCTCAGGGCTGGTGGTTCTGAGTCTTCCAAGAAAGCAGACTGAGCAAGCCATGAGGAGCAAGTCAGTAAACAGGACCCCTCCATAGCCTCTGCATCAGGTCCTGCCTCCAGGTTCCTGTCCCATTTGAGTCTCTGCCCTGACTTCTGAAATGGGTGAGAGAAATGGCCCTTTCACCCCAAGTTACCTTTGCTCTGGGTTTCATGACAGCAACAGAAACCTTGTAACATGAGGGGCCTGCTCGTTGGGGTTTCTGTCCCGCCCGGTACCCCGCAGCCAGCAAGCCCCAAAGAAAATCATACAGAGAGTCTACATTAGGTTATATACTGATTGGCCCATTAGCTCAGTCTTCCTACCAGCTCCCATATCTTATATTAACCCATTGTCAGCCACATGGCCAGTACCTTTTCTCAGCCGAGCAGCTTACATGTTGCCTCCTTGGAGAGCTGCGCAGGAATGCCAGGGAAGCTTCCTGCTTCCCAAATTCTCCTTGCGCCACCTCTACTTCCTGTCTGGTTTTCCCACCTATACTTTCTGCCTGGCCAATAAGCGTTTATTTAAAACATGATTGACAGAATACAGACAATTCTCCCGCACCAAAACCTTAACACACACACAGTGTAGGCCTAAACAGAACCTGGCTCCTGAGGACTACACTTGGGGCCATGAATTTTTTTCCTTTATGCTTTAAGAAATTTATAGACCAATGGGATAACAGAGAGTCTTGGTGCTAAAAACAATTAAAAGGACTGTATCTTTTTATTAAAAATAAATTTTATTCTTGAGAATTTCATACATACCTGCAATGAAATATATCCACCCAAATGTTACCCTCCAACAAGCCTCCCTCACAACTTTCTGTCTTCTACTGTGCTTGTGTGTGTGCACGCGTGCATGCGCTAACCCACTAGGTCCAATTAGTGCTGTCTGGGTATGCATAGGTGTGGGGCCTTCCACTGGAGCATGAGAAATCTACCAGTGGAACACCCTCAAAAAGAATGGCCCTTTCTTCCCTCGGCAGCGATCAACCGCTAATAGCACCACAGTAAGGGTGAGGCCTGAAGAGTACCTTCCCATCTATGTGAGAGCCTTGCTGGCCTCATCTTGTACAAACAATCTTAGCTGCTGTGAGTTCATGATTACCATGTCACAGTACTGGATCTTTCAGAAAGTTAAGGGAAATGGTACCTAGCACACGAGAGACTAGTAAATGTTAACATGTGTATATACTGTGAACCAGGAACTAAGTTAACTAATACATAGTAAGTCTGGTGATAGCCCTAAAGGGACAGTTTCCTTAACAGAAAAACTAATTGGTGAGTGGTTGTAGAGTGTGGGAGTCAAGGCTCCACACAGCACCAAACTCTAGAGCCCTTGTTTTTGTGTTCACACATTTCTGTGTTGTGTGTATTCATGCCATGGTGAATTTGTGGAGGTCAGAGAACAACTTCACAGAGTTGGTTCTCAATTTTCATCTTTTTCTGGGTTGGGGACTGAACTCAGGTTGTCAGGTTTATGAGACAATAAGCCATAGTAGTGATCCTTATTGTTTTTGTTTTGTTTTGTAGAAACTAATTTATAATTATATGTACGTGTGCATGTGTATATGCATACACATGGAGGTGCCTGTAGAGGCAAGAAGAGGGTGTCTAATCCCACTGAGGGGGAATCACTGGCAGTTGGGAGTTGCCAGATACAGGCACTGGGAACCAAACTGAGGCCCTCTGCAAAGTAGTAGGCATCTCAACTGCCAAGCCATCTTTCCAGCTGCCTTTGCATTTTGGCTATTATACCTTTTTAGTGCTGTTTAAGATTATTAATGCCAAATGTTAACATTCTTTGATTTTATTGTACAAGTGTGGTGTTTGTACATCTCTGTGTACATTTATACATGCAAGTGCACCTATGTTTCTATATGCAGGACAGAGGTTGACTTCATGTGTCTGTTTTGTTTGCTCTGTACCTCGATTCCTTAGTCAGGTTCTCCACTGAACCCAGAGCTATCTCTCCAGGGCTGGGAATAGGTAGGTAGGTAGGTAGGTAGGTAGGTAGGTAGGTAGGTAGGTAGATAGATAGATAGCCTGACTTTTTCTAGGGTGGTAGGATCAAGATCAACTTGGTTCCTCATCCTCTGGCTTGCCTTGAGATCACAGAGATCCACCTGCTTCTGCCTCCCCTGTGCTGGGATTAAAGGCATATGCCACCATGTCCTACTAAAGCAGTCTGATGTTTTTCTTTATATGTTATATTCATGATATCCTTTTATCACCTATATTACTAATTTGTTTTTCTTTGATTCACCCGTTCCCACATGATCTGGTTAGTGGACACATTATTTTTGAAGATGTTGAACCAAAACCAAGGAATTGTACATGTTAAGTGAACACTTTTATCATAAGCTACATGCTGAGCCCCTCACACATGAACCCTTAGAACTATCTGCATATCTTACGGGAGATCCCTGAGATCTACCAATAGCTAGCTATGCTTGGCACACTCTGATATAAACTCTAGTTCATACAAGTTGTAGCAACTAGAAGAATAAAAAGATGGCCTCTGAGTGAAGAGCTAAAGGAGACACTGGTTTTCATTGAGAGCCTTTCTGTGTATATCTACATATACAATCAATATGAACAACTAAAGAGAAACCTACTGAGTATTCTGCCTGGGGAAAAAGTAGGGACAAAATAACAACTCAAAAGGTTCCTTCCTCTGCTTCCCATCACCTCCCTAATGATCTCTAGTCTCAGCCACTTCCCCACACTGCAGATACATTCAGGCCAACACAAAGTCTGAGGAAGAAAGATGGCAACCCACTACAAAATGAAAACTTTCAATGTTTTATTTTTGACTGAAGCTGTTTACAGAAATATAATTGCGAGTATACAAATGTTCCAATAGAAGCAAAATATCTTTTTAATATTTAACAAGTTATCACAGATAGCTAAAAACATAGATGCAAATGAAATTCCCCCAGAGAACAAACTTAGAATATCTGGTGTCAGTGCTCTGAAATTCCAACTATGAAGCCATTACTTAAATGTCACTCTTACATCATTGGGACAATGCAAGAAGGCAGGTCAGTGGTTGATCAGTGTGCTTAAGCAGATAAAATTAAACTCAAAATGGCAGAATGGCAGCTAAATCACTTGAGAACAAGTTAATGAAATATTCCAAGTTACTCATTAAAACATGAAGAAAGAAGAGAGTGAAACTCAGTCAAGTTGCCAGGAAAGCAGCAAGCACTTGGAGCTTATCCTTGAGAAGAACAAGGTGAGCAGGTACAGTTGTTAGATAGAAGGAGTTGGTTCAATTGCACTGCAGAAGGTCTCTACTGAGTAAAATCACGATCACCTCTGTACAGGACAGCTCCTTTTTCTCTCTTTAGTCTCTCTCCCTTTTTGCACTAGGGATTGCGCCCATCTTAGGTTATAACTACCTAGCTCTAACTCCAACCAGGACAGGATTTTATTGGTCACAGAAGCTTGATTCTAAACCCACTCTTAAGCATCTGGGTTTATGTGTGAGCGTAAGCTGTCCTGAGGATCATTAGCTAAAATGGCAGCTAACAGGCCACCCCTACAAATCATACGTATTTCTCCTGGGATGGGCTCTGGTAGGGGAGATCAATGTGAAAGAGCAGGTAGGGTGACATGGTTGATCAATGTGAAAGAGCAGGTAGGGTGACATGGTTGATCAATGTGAAAGAGCAGGTAGGGTGACATGGTTGAATGCAGGATTTTTAAGGAGGTATTATTAATGGGCTAAATAGATTGTGTAGAATGCTCTGGGTCCAGCAACAGATGACATAATCAAAAGGGGAAGGGAGGGCGTCTCTAGAACATCTCAGCAGTTTGCCTACTTACTTTCCAGCACCAGTTTGTAGAGGAAGCCACTTAGCACTGCTATGTGGGACAAAGAGCAGTAATCCTCAGAAAGCAAGTATTCATTAGTTTATTCTGAAAAGGGAATCCTTCTTCATGAGCTAACTCACCAGTGACTTGTAAACAGTTGAAGGAAGATTAATGATGGAAGTGCTGAATTATAAAGAAAATTTGTAGGATGCACACAACTGAGATGGAAGAAACACCCAAGTTATAAAATGCACTATCTTAGTATTCTGTGAAGTGCTTCACCTGAAGCATGAGTACCAAAGAGAACCATTACTCTACTGCAGTATTCAAATGTCAAATAAGCTACTTCAAAGAAATCTTCATCAACTCATAAAAGAAATTAAACAAGGTGCTATGTTGGCCTGGCCAGCCATCTGATTTAATATCTCAGATACAAGAAAAATGATATGGAATGGTGATTCTGTTTGAGAGCTAGTCTAGCCAGAGCAGAACCATGATCTGCTGATAAAGAGGCAATGAAGAGAGAGCTTATATTACACTGCCCACAACGTACCCATATTATGCATAAACAGGAGACTGTAGCACCCATCAATTACTTTAGCTAAGTAAATGTCACAACTAAAGAAATACAGACCATTGCACCTATATATTGAAATCAGTTAATGTAAACTTTTTAGTCAGTGGTAGAAAATGCCAAACCAAGCTAAATGAATTATCAGTAACTACATTATACATACATAAAACATATGCATTTTCTTAGGCAGTACTAAGAATAAATTACCATTGCTGATAAATGATCACAGAATATCAGGTGAGGCTGAATATACATAAAGAAGAAAGAATCTCACTTTTGCTAGGCTCTGAAGCTCAGGTGCATCAGATTCACCTGAAGACTTGGGTCAGACGCTGGGCCCCATTTCAGATCTAACTCAGCAAGATTGGGCTATTGCCCAAGATGATGCACCTCTAGCTGGCTTCCTGCTCACTGATGCTAGCTGCTGGATGGAGAGCCATACTCGTTTACATAAACCACACAGATACAAACTATACGTTACAGTGTTCTTATATAAAGGACATAAGATACACAGGAAGGGGAATGGTTCTAAGTAGTTCTCAACATACTCAACTGCTAGTCAAAGGTTTACGACTCTAAAATGATTTGTTAAAGTGGAATCATTTTCCTGTACTTAAACGTCCTTTAGAAAACTACAATTCCACACTTGCTCCAGCTTACTTTAAAAAGCCATCATCTAACACATCAAGCCAGCTATCTAAAATAAGAACGGATGCAGTGCTCTGAAGAGTTAAGATGTATTCTTGGCTTTCTTTGGAATGGTTAAAGTGCAAAATGGGGTATTAAGAATATTGCATAAAAGTTGGCCGTCTGCAGTCTTCAGTCCACCAACAGTCACAAAAACACTTCCATGGGGAACACATTCCAAAGCTTAAGTTATGGCTGCCCTTAATTTGTGGCTGATGGCCCTTTCTTCAAGTGCCACCACTTGGTAAGGTGCTAGATCAGAAACAGAATGGACAAAACCCAGGACATTCAATTCAACTGTATCTGACACTAAAGAAATTACCTTAGCTCTCCCAGGACTCAATGACTTCTTCCTAATTTTTTCCTGACACTAAGTTTTCCAAGGTCAATTAACTAGAGTCCTGATAGAAAAGAAATAAAATAAACTACTGTGCCATGTTTAATTAGAGAGAAAAAAAATCAACATTATTCCCAGGTCTTACAAAACCTATGTTTTAATGACCACTCTTCATGCCGTTAATTAGGACCAGAGAAGATGCTATAAGTAGTGCCTTCATAATATTTAACACACACATTTGTGTGCATGGAATCACACACATACACACACCCATACAAATTTTCATTATTGTTCAGGTAAGACCCAGATACTAATTTGCTGAATTAGAAATTCAGCAATGAGAAAATTGGCGTTGATTCATGTAAGCCAGAACAGCATTGGGACCTGTTGAAATCAGTTATTCATATTTTCTGGCAACAGTGGAAGGTGGAATTATAAGAAGGGTGCACTGGCATGGTAAAAAGGCACTTTTCCATAAACATTTAATCTATATATAAAATACTAATGTAAAAATTGTCTGAAAGAGCAAGAGCAATAAAAACAGAATTTTATTAATATACAAGGCTTAGGATGGCATGAAAACAGAGAGTTAAAAAGTAATTAGGGCGCTGGGACAATTTACCAATGATACTATAGAGAGTTAGTCTCCTGCATAATGAATGCCACCATCACAGCTAAGCACGAGTGACAAAAGTAGGCAGAAGGGAAAAGCTCTCAATATGTGATGGATGAGTGTTCAGCCTCTTGCTAGTGTGTATACGTATGTTCTGCATCTCTCCCTTTCAGTGGTGCTGGCATCAAATTCAGGTCCTTGCACATGGTATGCAGACTCTCTACCCCTGAGCCACACCCCCGGGTCTGAGCTACTTCTCTAATACATCTGCTGAATCACAGTTTTTCTTTTTCATTGAGCCCCTCCACATACCCAAAAGCATGCAGATATAAAATGAACATCTCGCTTAGAGATGGAGCTATGCTCGTGATGCAAATCTCCCCATAACTTTTAACTAGTTTCAATCAGTTGAAACTCAGGAAACAGGGATAAAAGAAAATTTTACTAGAAAAATTCTCAGTCTAGCCCCTAAGACTATGTACAACTATGCTGAATTTAAGAAGTACTCAGTCATTTTATTGTGGTTCTTATTTGCTGACAGATTTCATTTTTCCCAAACAAGCATCCCAGGCTTGAAAAGGCCAAAGGGACTTAGGTAAGATGTTTCATATCTCCAGGCCCAGTCCTTGGGCAGCATAGTGCAACCTCATTGAAAAAACAAAAACAAACATTCAAAAAAGTTGAAAGAAATTATTTTCTGTATATTTCCGTATATTTCTGTAAAGAAATTATTTTCATTCTGAAGGAACATATGCACAATTTCTTCCTTCTGGTTTTTTTTTTTTCTGGGTAGATTAGCCAAAATTCTGGTAGACAATAAATCCACGATAATGAAATTCTAAACTATAACTCACAATATTATAAGGTCGGGGCAAGGAAGAATGGAAAAATGGGAGAGAGGGAAAGAGGCTTCTCATTAATACAGCTTCTATAATAAACAAAGCTCTTTAAACACTTGTTCTAAGGAGTTGGGATAGACAGACCTACATTGGCTAAACAACAAATAACATGTTAGAATCAGAAAAGCCCACAGCAAATCTTAGGAACTAATTATTTAAGTCGAGCAGTGGTAGTGCACACACATTTAATCCCAGCACTCAGGAGGCAGAGGCAGGCGGATCTCTGTGAGTTCGAGGTCAGCATGATCTACAGAGTGAGTTCCAGGACAGTCAGGGCGACACAGAGAAACACTGCCTTGAAAACAACAAAAACACAAATATCTAATTGTCTTTTTCCCTGGTGTGGAATGACAATAAGGAATAAGAAGCACACAAAAGCATGTGGGGGGTGGGGGAGGGGAGATAAGCTCCAAGCATTTCTGTGAGTTGCTGAAAGCAAGAACTGAATGTAACAAAGGAATAAAATGTAGTTCACAGTTTATTTAGGTCCTTCTGCCAGATATAAATTTAATATATCCTGATTCCCAAGGTCTTTGCTGGCTCACTGAGTCTTCCCACAGGTAGCTATAAGTAACAGGAACTGAGAAGCTGCATTCTTAGCACAAATATCAACCACTGAGCTAACTCTTCAATAAGAAGACACATACTTTTTGTAACCAAATCAGAACATTGTACTTAACACACATCTTTAGGGGCAAGGAACATTTAACAATGTAAGAAAACAAATAAACCTCCATCATTACTGAACAGGAATATGGTAGCACAGCACAGCCCTTGTATAAATAACCACAGAAGTGAAGAGACTAAAAATGGGGGTTTCTTTCTCCATCCACTCAAACCACTACAGTTCAGGTGATGTTCGGTTCTACACTCTGACAGTGTAAGACAGAAATTGGTCCCAGTGACTCGGCATTGCCAATCAGCACTGTAGAAGGATAAGCTTCTAGTACAGAACAAACAGAAGTCACCACACAAGCCAGGCCTCTTGCTGCCACTTCATTGAAGGTGTCATAACAAACATTCCGATTTTACTTGGAATAAACAGATTTCCTGAGTCTCCTACATGATCTCAGAAAGTAATACAGAAAACTCAGAAGTCAATGTGGTTTTAAACTCTGACTTCCGTCTTTCCTAAGCAGCCTCGCAGGTCTGCTTCCTATGATGCTCCAGATAGCACACTAGTGTCCACTATATGTTTTAAAGCTGAAGCACTGAATTGTGTGGCTGACCCTTCTCAGAACCTGAACCATGTTGGGTGATTTTTCCCTGTAGGGCATGGGGGAGAAGGGAGATACTGAGGAAAATACTTTTGGTTTAGAGAATCTATAAAGTAGTTCTGGCTATTAAAAGATGGAAAATGTTATTAAAATTACAAACATGGTATTTTTAGTGTCTTTATAAATAAAAGGCATAGGATACAGAAAGCCAATTAATAAGAACAACAATAATAAAATATTAAATATATAGTGAACAAAGACAGAGTGGCTCATTCTCGTCAAACACCATTTGACACACCGCCTCAGTAAGTTTCCTTGCTCTTTAACACCTTGCTGAGTGACGATCCAGCAAACACACAGTAGTTGCCTTTAGCTCACTAGTAACATCAAGGAACTGCCTGATGGAATGGCTACAGATAAACAGGCCATTTGTTTCAAAAAGTACTTAAATACTCAATAAAGACATAACAAACCCCTCACTGTTATCAGACGCCACGTTGTGGTAGAACATCAGACAAACTCACAAATTTACCACAAAAATGTGTGGCAAAAAAAGAATAGTTTATATATGTATATATATATATATATATAAATTTCTATATTTATGCCAATGTACTCACTCAGTACAAATAGCAAAATAGTATACCATTTCCTAAATATAAAATATAGCTTTCCAAAAAAATGAAACACACATTAGATATAAACCATCCAAAACTTGAACGATTGAAAACTGTTTTCAAAATTAAATGACCAGAGTAGGTCTCTTTCTAGAAAGTTCCCTTCATATCGGCAAGAAGCCTGTACTACTGAAAACGTAATCCAATGCCTCTCAGAGAGAGAAAGAAGGGCTAGGGCAGAAAAACAAGGACTAAGAGAAAAAAACAAATGACAAGAACAACAGTCAAAGAATAAAAGAAGATCACAAAAGACGGAATCTGGCTATATAAACAAAACCAACAACACAGCTCCACACAGCTCAAACAAATGTGTAGGAAGGGAGAGATAAGATGAAAAGAAAACTACAAACTGGCTAATTTTTAAACACTTAGAAAGTAAAAGAAACAAACAGGACACCAAAACATATCAGCACACAGAAGCCACACACGCTGGCCTTATGCTGCATTGACTCTTTCCACATGCCAAAGATAAATGAGACATAAGCATGTGTCCAGATGTAGGTGTAGTGAGGAGCAGGCACCCCACGGGTGGCAAGAACACCCAAAACTCTACAACTAATGCTACAAATATGAGTTCTGGAGTGTGTAGTTTTGCTCTCTGTAGATGTAACACAAGTTAATTCTTCCTTTTAAATCAGTGATATGACCCTGTAAAGCCCAAGGCTTTACATCAATTAAGTGACCACTTCGACTGTAAAGCACTGAGGTGACAAGTGAATTATAGTCACTGCAGTTCAGGGAGAAGTAATAGTTGGAGAAATTTTTGTTTGCCTTGTTTGTAAAGTAAAAATTTATACTGTTTTTATTAGAAGGGAAAATTTGAAGACTTCAGAACAGCACCGTCCATTGAAGAAAAAAAAAAAAAAAGAAAGAGAGAGAATTGTTTTTTCTTAGGAATCAACTCCCAATAATTCCTAAAAGAGTATTCCTGGCCCCGTGCTGCAGACTGCCAGGTCACTGGATCAATGTGGCCGCCTTCTCTAAATTACTACAGGGTCATAAAGCCATAGTATATTAATAGCTGTCTAAAACTAAACAGGAAAACAATACAGATGCATATAAAATGGGAGCACTAGCCTAATGTTGGATTAGAAGAAAACAGATTCAAATTACTCTGTCAGTTTAAACTACTGAAGGAGAATATGAGAACATAATGTCATCTATTATCCCCTTCATTCATAGAACAAAATATTTTTATGCAGTTATGGCTAAATCCCTAAGTAGAAAATACAGAGAACTAACAACTCTCTGAAAAATAAACTCAGTAACATTCCAGCTGTTTCCAGTTTTAAAAGCATGTCATCTGCATGTGTGTGATCAGGAGCTCTTAATACAGTGTTTTTGTAAGTTATCCCCTTCAGCTTCTCCATGAAAACTGAAAGAAACTCCTTCACTTTGGCCAACATCCATGTGTTTTTTACAACAACAAAATCATTACTCATTACTAAACTTTACTTTGTCCTAAGCCATTACTTGACTAAAATAATGCAGGGGGGAAAAAAAAGAATGTAAGTAAACATGACAAATGTGATTTTCTAATAGCAATAATAACTGAGAGGCCCAGCCTTACACTTTAAAACCTAGGACAAAAACATTTCTGTCACAACTGGAAAACCCAACAGATTCTCAGTTATCACTGTTACTAGAAACAAAAAAGCACATTGGTGGCGAATTACTGCAACAGGCAGTATGGGTGTATTCTTACAGTCAGGAAATCTACCCATTTACTCAAATGTAGCTCTCCATAATAGTTCAATAATCTTCACGGAACCACAGGTTCTCAGGACATCTTGGAATCATTTCTTTCTTCATGGAATTTCTGGGGGGAAAAAGCACTATCACACTAAAAGGCATTTGCGAAGTGTCTGTCACCATGGATGATCCCAAAGGACACTATGCATGCAGGGAACCTTATCGTCTTTAGTCTCTCTTGCTTTAGTCTAGTCTCTGGTGCTGGGTATTGAACCTAGGGTCTCAAATATGCTAGACAAGTGCCCAACTGAGATATATTCTCAGCTTATAATATTATTCTACAGAATTCCCTCTGTCTTGCTTTTCTTTCTCTACTATGACTGAATCTAGGGCTTTATGTGTTAGCCGAATGTTCTGCCATTCTGAAGTAATGAAGTTTCCAGTCAAAAGGAATGTCCAGTATTCCCGACCTGATCTAAGCTATCATTCAGAGTGTGCTCAAAGGGAATGTACTATTTTAAAAGGATAAAGTCTAAGCAGTGCTATTAACTCATTTAAATCTAAGAAGCTGAAATGTAATACTTACGCATCTCATTAAAAGGAGCCAGTTAAATTGTTCCCTTGGCTTTGCAATGAGACAAGCAAATCGATCTTCTCCATGCTCTGACTGCTGCTCACAGACGAGGCCAGTGGGGAAGTCTCTGGCATTTGCTGAGAAAGAAGTGTTGTCACAGAAGCCTGGCCCTCATTTTGTGCCTGGCCTGGCTGATTTATGGCCATCAGCTGATCCGGTAAGGTACCTGGTCCAGATGTTAAAAGCTGACTACAATCTGTAGAGACAATGAAATCAGAGACATCTCATTAGTCAAGATCCATGAAAAAATACTTTACTTGCCAGAGCAAATTCATTGCTAGGCTGATCCAGTATATTACTTAAGCCTAAAAAAAATATTTTTCACACGATGACACTGGAATTTATTTGGGATTCCCCTAACATAAATAAAAATGCTACTTAGGATGGGTGTGGTGGAGCACACCTTTAATCTCAGCATTTGGGAAGGACAGAAGGTAAACCTCTAAATTCAAGGTCAGCCTGGTCTACACAGAAAGTTCCTAACTCTAAATAAAAACACTACTTAGGTGTCATCCAAGTCCTATGTAATTACCTGTTATAACAGTTAAAACTGATGTCTACTTCTTAAAAAAATAATTGCCTAAGATATTATCTGTCCTTATTTTTCATTTTCCTTTCAAATTAATGGCTTAAAATGGCAAATACATCTTAATACACTACTATATTTAAACTCTCCCACTATTTTTGTGAGGTATAAAAAATTATTGCCTTTTTTTGTTTCTATTTCTGAGACAAAGTCTCATGTATCCTAGGCTAGTCTCAAATACACTACGAAGCCACAGATGACTTTGAATATCTCATCTTCCTGCCTCTATCTCTAACAGATTAGGACTACAGAGGTATGAACCATCATGACCAATCAAAATTGACCACTTTTGAAAATATGGACATTCAGGCCCAATAACTTGTCCAACACCTCAGTCTTCAGTTGGTGGAATTTTACTCTGCTCTTAAAACATTGTGCTTTGTGCTTCTTTATAATAATCTGAACATCTCAACTGAGTACAGAGAAATTGGTTTCTTACTATTTTGAATGCCAAATAAGAACATTCCTGAAGTCTGTTGAGATGAGCCAGGAGAATTTTGTAGTTGGTTCATTGTGCCTCCTGTAGTGTTGTGAAATAAAGTAGCCTGGGACTGGGCTGAAGAAGTGGCTCCTTGGATTCCAGGCATGTTGTTCTGAGGAGAATAAAGAGGAGACTGTTGCATGTCTTGTTGGTTTATACTGGTTTGCAGTGCAGACATGGATGCTGGAGAGAGGAAGAGTGTTACTTGCTGCTCTTGAGAACTAGGTGACCCTTGTACCAACTGGATCTGAGGAGAACTATGGAACAAGGAGGTCTGTGGTGACTCAGACTGCGCAGGACCTGGGTTCTGAAGAGAGGAAACCGTAGGCTGATTCTGAAATTGCATGGGCTGCTGCTCTTGGTTCATTGGGGCCATATTACTTTGTTGGTGAAAAATTGACTGGTTCTGCTGCTCCTGACTAGTCATTGGATTTTGGCTTGGGCTAAATAGCATGTTTGGTGGTGGCTGCTTCTGAGATGCCATTGTAGCCATGGCATTCTGATTACTGAATAAAATGTTCTGCTGCTGCTGCTGCTGCTGCTGTTGTTGCTGCTGTTGCTGCTGCTGCTGTTGCTGCTGTTCTTGGGATGGAGAGTTGCTCTGCATGCCAACTATTGAGTGCTGTGTTTGGAAAATTGCTCCTTGTTGGCTTTGAGGCATTGGATTAGATGGAAGGGAGCCAAGGGCCACCTGAGGCTGAAATAAACCTTGCTGAGTGGATTGTGCCTGTTCCTGGGAAAGAATAGGGGTTGGGATGTGTGAGATTGGAGGCTGCTGTTGAAAAGCAGCTTGCTGTTCAGGATTTGATGTTGACTGAAGTGGAGAAATTGAGTTCTGTGCTGCAAAAAATGAAATCTGTTCTTCTTGGCCTACTGTGTTTGTTTGAAGATTATTCATAGAACTTTGGGAAAGAAATATGTTGGGTGACTGCTGGTCTTGAGGAACTGAAGAGCCTTGTAATACAGCAATGGTATTCTGAGAGTGAAACATTGGAGGCTGCAACTGCTCAGAGGACGCTGTAGAAGTCTGACTGTGGACAATAGCATTTGGACTGTGAAAAATTGAACCTTGAGTTTCCTGGGAAAGGTTCTGTGCATCAGCAATAGGATTTTGAGGATGAAACAGTTGAGCCTGTGAATGAGAAGACTGCTGCAAAAAGTTCCCAGACTGAAGTGACATCATCTCATTCCCTTGCTGGAACAAGCTATTCCCTTGTTGCTGGGTACCAGTATTCTGAACACTCATTATATTTTTTGTAGATGAGAAGAGATTTACTTGAGGCTGGCTATCCCCACTGTGTTGCATTTGAACCATGGTCTGAAAGACACTGTTCTGAATTTGTTTTGCCTGTGTTCCAGTTTCTTCTCCATCTCCTGAACTTGGTGCCTGAAACATAGTGGAGCCAGGGGTTGTAACCTGTGGTGTGGTGGTTGTTGACGTTTCATTTCCAGAAACTGTGGGAGAAGAAGAGAATAACTCGCACTGCATTTGCATGTCCTCACTGGTAGGCAGTGCACTCATCATGTGAGAAGGTTGCTGGTAGACTGGAGATTGCTGAAGGCTTCCATTTGCTGAAGCAGCTGAAGGAAATAGTTCTGACTGAATCTGGGCAGCTGCTTGGCAAATGCTCTGCTGCATCTCCATCACCATTGCAGCTGACGATTCCATCACTTGCTGTTGCTGTTGTTGTTGTTGCTGCTGCTGTTGCTGATTAGACAGTGGGTTTTCAGTCTGTTGATGGACACTGTCAGCCCTCCCAGGTAGTAAGTTATCTGGTCTAGTATGAACTGCAGGCTCTGTTGAGGCAAACATTCGGGGGCTTACACTACTTTGAATTTGACTGACTTGGAAAATGTCTGCATTAAGTTGTTCCTGAACATTCTCATTACCATCTGGAGCAGAAAACAGAACAGAAGATAATTGTTGTTGTGCCTCTAGAACCTGCTGGACCAAGTCAACACTTCCACTGCTACCACCAGCAGTGCCACCTGCAAAACTTCCTGCTTGCAGATGCTGAATAGTACTCTGGAGCTGGCTCACACTACTTGGCGGTGGGAAGATATTTGATGAGATCTGCCGCTGCAACGTCTGTGCTTGTTCCTGAAGCGGGGACTGCTGCTGCTGTTGTGATGCCTCAGTCAACTGTGGCAAATTAACCACTGTGCCATCTGACTGTAATGTGTCTCTCGACTGAGCTTCTCTTGTCTGAAACTGTGTAGCCTGCTGCAGTAATGCATCACTGCTGGGCAGCTGACTAGAAGCAGAAACTGCTGGAAAAGTCCCAGGCTGCGAGATGTCCTGTGTTTGGATAGTTGTCAGGGCCTCTGGGTTATATGCCTTGGGCTGAAGCTGCTGCTGATTTTCATTTTCAGAAGGTAAGTGGGAAGATGATGGTGACGAAAAAGATGAATTTCCTGTTATGTTAGAAATAGTTTCTAAAGTTTGCTGAGTTGATCCAACTGTCTTTGTAGTCTAAAAAATAAAAAGTAACAAATAATATGTACACATACAATAACCACATTATTACTCCAAAAATTATTTCTAAGAATGCACAGAACTAATTTTCTACTCTACACTACCAATCAGAAATTGATATAAGACTGATTCTCTATGATATAATTAATTTCTGACGATCAGTACTGTAATCATGTATTAGTATGTTTAGCCAAATTAAGAATAGTAAGAGAACATTAATCCTATTAATCCTATGATTTGTATGTAACCAAATTTAAAACACTTTCACATTGTGGATCATGGGCAACACTGCAATGGGGGGAAAATGAGCTAAAGGGGTAATTAAAAAGACAGGAGAGAAAAAGCCATAATCAAATGTTCCTACCTCTGAAAAATGCTAAAATTAGTGCTTTAATTAAATCAACCAATTTTGGGGGCAGGGTCTTTCCGCTCAATCAGGTTAAACTTGAACCCACATCCTTGGTTCCTTAGCCCCAAAACCAACTTGTAATACCTTTATAAAAATCCCTCATCTCGCAGGTATTAATTCCTCCTCTTGTCAAAATGTGTACTGGAAGTTACTTTGCAAACAATTTTACTAAAAGACATATAAAGCATATGCTCTGAAAAGCAAAATTAAGTAGGTATATCCAATGAAAAATAAATGTCAAAGACACAGGAAAGGTGAATATAGTAGTTTTTCATATGTGAGATAAAAATATGGGGCACTAGATAACATAACTCACCTGAAAAATAGGGGAAGATCTTTTCTCTGCTGTTACTTCCATTGGAGTGACATCTTCAGTCTTAATCATACTGCTTGATATGAGTGGAGTGATCAGGGCATTAGGAAGAATGTTCACTTTATCTAAGTTACATCCAGACGTTTTCATTGCTACACACATAAAGAAATTTCAAATCATAAAAATAACCAAAAAAAATCTGTTTACTATAAGCTATTGTTTAAACCTATTTTTTTGTTTGAAGTAGTCTCTATACAGTCTAGACTGGCCTCAAACTTATCATCTTACTGCCTCAGCTGCCAACAGCTCAAAGTATGGTGTACCACTATACCTGGCTTAAATGTCTATTTTATTTACTTACATGTCTATTTTTTGATATTATAATGGATGATATATTTACCCTTACCCCATTTTTGAGGGGCTCTCATGTAGTTCAGGCTGGCTTCAAACTAGATATGTACCCTAAGAGTTACCTCAAATTTTGATCCTCCTGCCTTGACTTGGCACTACATGTGTGGGTCATTATGCCTAATACAGGCAAAGACAATTACTGAGCCCAGGGCTTAATGCATCCTAGGCCAGAACTCTGCTCACTCTGCTACTTATCCCCACCCCTACCTGGCTTGAAGATTCTTGGTATGGGCTGAGAAGGCGTGCTTATTTATGCAGTATCACACCAGGTAATCAAACTGAGGAACACCTGAAACCTAGAGAGCCCCCCACCACTAAAGAAATATTTCCCATTGTAGACTAAATAATAAACTAAATTGTTTCAAATATCAAGCTGTATCCCACAAGCCACATGCTAGGTGTCACTATATAACAAGGATCATGCTTAGCTTATTTTAGCATACAAACTGGTAATCTCCAAGCATTCTAACCTTTTAAAGGCTAAGATTATTGAAGTATCTCACAGTAAAAATTTAAGAAAACATAAAGTAATTTATAAATTTTTATTCTCTGTTCAATGTTTTAGAAACTTGAACAATTCGAGGTGGTACATTAAATACATTCTCACTACTTTTTACCTCTATCAACCTCCACTTCCAATCACTATTGATTTACAGCTAGGAGTGGCAACTATTACTTTTCTACTCTAGTCCCATTCCCCCACCCCATAACTTCAATTCTTTTTCTTCTTTGTAACTTTACCTGAGTTTGCCACTGGTATTTTATGGAGCCTACTGTTATTGTCTATCACAGTCTCTGAATTGATCACACAGCTAAAGCTGATCCAGAAGTTTGAGACTCAAACCCTTATTACTTTGAGACTCGGGAAAAGAAATAGAGGTCTTTTTTTTTTTTTTTGTCTTTTTATTGTTTTTCAAGACACAGTTTCTCTGTGTAACCCTGGCTGTCCCAGCGAACTCTCTCTGTAGTTCAGGTTAGCCTCAAGTCACAGAGATCTGCCTGCCTCTGCCTCCTGGGTGCATTAAAGAGACTAAAGGTGTGTGCCACCACGAGTCCAGCAGAAATAGAGATTATTAAGACAGTTTTTACTAAGCTCATGCTGGTCTCAAACATTTCATTTTCCCTTCTCAGCCTCCAGGGTGCAAGCATAACAGATCACATGCCACTATGCCTAGCATCTCAGAAACTTTCAAATGTTATTATTTTAATTTTTATTCATTTATTTTTCAATTTCCTTTTGATATTCTTCCTCTTTTAAAAAGTATTTATTTTTACCTTATGTGTGTGTTCTGCCTGTTTTTAAGTATGTGTACTATGCACTGCTGAAGGTCAGAATCCCGAAACAGGAGTTACAGACAGCTGTGAGCTACCATGTGGGCTCTGGGAATGAAACCAGAGTCCATTGCAAGAACAAATGCTCTTAAATCAAAACAACTCTGAGATTCCATCTTACACCTCTAAGAAGGGCCAAGATCAAAAACACTGATGACAACTTATTCTGTAAAGGATGTGGGGAAAAGGGAACACTTCTGCATTGCTGGTGGGAATGCAAGCTGGTACAACCCCTTTGGATGTCAGTGTGGCCATTTCTCAGAAAATTAGGAAACAACCTTCCTCAAAAGACCCAATAATACCACTTTTGGGTATATACCCAAAGGATGCTCAATCGTGCCACAAAGACATGTGCTCAACTATGTTCAT
>JAQHUG010000533.1:741366-751936 GCA_028555095.1 Dicrostonyx torquatus | reverse complement strand
TAATATACATGGGAAAGTATAAAAAGACAAGATCTCCTGAGTAAATTGGGAGCATAGGGACATTGGGGGAGGGTTGAAGGGAGAAGGGGAGAGGCAGGGAGGGGAGCAGATAAAAATGTAGAGTTCAATAAATATCAATAAAGGAAAAAAAGAAAAAAGAACAAATGCTCTTAACCACTGAGCCATCTCTCTAGCCCCCTGAACTCTCTGAGACACTCTCATGTTTCCCAGGGTAGCTTAAACTCAAAGCCCAAGACCTGAACCAATACCATTACAACTGAGCCACATCCACAGTCAGACACTTTAAGAGAAATAGGAAAATGTGAAGACTTTCCTGTTCTTTTTATTACTGATTACTTTCTTTCATTTTTATTTGTTTATTTACTTTTAGGGAGAGGGCCTATGTGGTTCTGGAATTCACTATGTAGACCAGACTGACCTCAACCTCATAGAGATCCTCTTGTCTCCTTTATTACTGATTTCTTGTTTGATTCCACTATAAGTAAAAAACATAATTTCCCCTAGTTTCAATGAAACATAACAAGCAACATCAACAACAAAAACAAAAATCAATTCAGTTTTAAGTTCTATAATTTCCATTTGGTTCTTTTTTTAAAACCTCCACTTTATTAAAATCTTCTGTTTTTATTTTGACTTTCATTAGAAAATTCAAAATTACTTGTCGCATTAATCTCATGGTCGAACTTTTTGTTACGTAGTTCCAACACTTATTAATATTCACATTAGTTATCTTTTCTCATTCCAGTTGTGATTTTTCTTGGTTCATAATATGACAAATATCTTTAAAAAATTATTTCAAGACTACCTTAGATTTTGCTAGAAAACGAAAGAGCAAGAGAGAGAGAGAGAAAGACAGAGACAGAGAAACAGACAAGACAGACAGACAGAGAGAGCCTGCTTTAGAGAGTTTTCAATATGTAGCCACATTATTTTGGGAGGATCAAAATCTAAATGTTATTACAAATCATGGCTATTTTTAAGAATGATCCTTCAAGGATTATCGCTGCTACAGAAATTTAAGTGTCATTCATGCAATATAGTCTTATCATGAAAGTATTGCTGATTAAATTTCCATAAAGCATTCTGGCTCAGCACTAAAGCTTGAGGAAATCATAAAATATAAGCTATTTGCTAAGGAAATTCCTAGTTCTGAAGTTAATGCTTCCTTTTAATATAGAACAGGAATTGCTAGTTATCTTGCTTATGATGACAAATTTAAAGTCTAACTTAAAGATAAGACAGTTTAGATTCAATTTAGTTTACATATTCACAAAATTATTTTACCTTACTTTCTAAAATATATTTATTTTATGTGTACTGGCGTTTTGCAGTGGCATTGGGTCCCCTGGAAGAGGAATTACAGAGAGTTATGAGCTGCCATATCGGTGCTGTGAACTGAATCCAGATCCTCTGGAAGATCAGTCAGTCCTCTTAACCGCTGAGCCATTTCTCCACCCTCCCCCCACCATTTTATCTTACTTTTAACTGATAAGATATTTATCAAAATAAGATCTGAATTATGAAAAAGAATGCCTGTTTCGTATTCAGTTTATTTGGAGGGGGGAACTAGTAAAATTTTGCTTAAATGACTAAATATTTTATCACTAAAAACACAATAAAAAAACACTGCTTTTTAAAATTCAATACATGCTCTTTTATGTGAAATTTCATGCAGGACTGGGTTGTGATCTTTCTACTGGATCCGATTCTCTAGGAACACAGGTTTAAGGGTGGACTACAGTCAGGCACCATAGCTCACGCCTGTAATCCCAACATGCTGGAGGCTGAGACAGGAGATTACCAGGAGTTCCAGGCCAGCCTGGTTAACAGAGTGAAATCCTGCTGCAAAACAAACAGGACAGATTACAAACATACCTGATGTTGTTTAGTAATTAGAGTATTCATTTAATGAATGTGAATTGATTAATTAATACTTCTTTTTTCCTTTGTTTTTTTTTTTTTTTTTTGAGGTAAGAGTTTCTCTGTGTAGTCCTGGCTGTCCCAGAACTCACTATGTAGACCAGGCTGGCCTCAGACTCTGGGTGGTGGGCTGGCATTAAGGGCATATGCCACCACTGCCTGACAATGGCTCACAAAGATCTATAGAGTGAAGCTGAAACAAATTTTCAATCAAGTTATAAGTGATGTTATACAAGTCACTTAATTTCTGAGTTCTGGCTTCATTTTCTTATGAAGAGTTTGGCATCGACTTCAAGTAAATGCTCAATAAATACTAGTTACACAGTCAGGCTTGTGGCTTTCTTTAGTTGAGTCTGATAAACTTCCCAGTCTATTCCCAACTTCATAGTTTTTTACTAATCTACTCTGGAAAAGGTTCATGATCACAATTACAATAGCAAGTAAGGAACTACTCTACATATGAATTCTCAGTTTTACTACTGAGAAGTTTCATTATAACCAAGTTCATTATTCCCCTTTATATAATTTAATCCACATGAATTTAAGGGCAGGAAAATGGGGGGAAATTACAAAACGGTGTCATTACATAATCTGTACCTTCATAGGTAAAGGAATAAAAGCACCCTCACAATATACTGTAAACTGTGGAGCAGTAATCTGCCCTATCACACTGTAACAGACTTAAATCACTTTATATTTATGGTTTCCTTTGTACTATGGTTTTTTGAGACAGTTTTACTATGTAGGCTAGACAGGCCTAGCACTGGCACTGTAGGCATATGCCATCATACCCGTTTCTGTTCTTGTTTTAAAAAGGTAGAACAGCTGGGTGGTGGTGGCGCACGCCTTTAATCCCAGCACTTGGGCGGCAGAGGCAGGCAGATCTCTTTGAGTTCGAGGCCAGCCTGGTCTACAAGAGCTAGTTCCAGGACAGGCTCCAAAGCTACAGAGAAACCCTATCTTGAAAAAAACAAAGAATTTTAAAACAAAATTCCTCTACTCTAACATATTTGTTGTTATTTTGATAGAAGGCCTTGCTGTGTAGCCTATGGTGGTCTTGAACTCATGATTCCCTTGCCTCCCAAGTGTTAGGATTCCAAGTATACACCATCATATTTGGTCTATTATGGTTTTGTTTTTAAAGTATATCAATGCAAATTGAAAGACAAGTCTCTGCATCAGTAAAGTCAGACAAATATTTATAATTTGGAAAACACCTTGCTAATTATCAGAACACATCAGATCAGACGATGCACTAAGGTTTACTAGTGAACACTTAGGATGGATAAATTAGTATCTAAGAGATATTAACTTGGTACCTTTCATGGCTTCTTCAAAAGAGCAAGGCCTTGCTGGACTAGACGTCTCCTTTTTCACACTGACATTCAAAGCTCCAGCTGCTGCTGTAAAAATAAAAGTCACATATTTATTCCGATTTATTGATCCTGGTATAAAGCACATATTCTTACTCTTTAACTGGAATATCTTCTCAGCACATCACTGACTTATTTACTCTAAGTCCTAGGTTAAGGTAATTTTTATAACCAGCAGACTACCCTCTATAATGCATTCATCTCCAGGTAGATAGGACATATGATCACTTACCAGAACAGAAAACTTTAAGAATCCTTTAAATACTATACATATTAGTAACGTGAGATGAATGGAAGACAGACATTTAAACTTAACAGCTATATTAGAGCACTAGCAAGAAAAAAAAATATTTACCTATATAAATTTATTTAAAAGTACCAACTCCAAAACATTTGTTAATATTTAAAGTAAGTTAAAATATGCATGATGAACATACTAGCTCTATGATTATTCCGTCAGTAAAACTTTGGAAAAGACTCTTTACTAGCGTTAGCAGGGAACAGTAAGCCTACTATTAAATCTTCCAGAACAGCTTTTGATTTTATGAGCTGGAGAACAAAGATCATCTCTAAATGATAATGCTGACTCCAAATAAGTGGGTTTGGCTTCAAATGGTAATGATTTTTATTACTATTGCTGAGACAAGGGTTCCTTTCCCAGTGGTTCTCAACCTGTGCATCAAAACCCCAAAGGGGTCATTTATCAGATATCCTGCATACCAGAAATTTAAGTTAACAGTGGTAAAATTACAGTTATTAAGTAGCAAAGAAGTAATTTTATGGCTTGGGTGAGGGTCACCACAACATGAAGGTACTAAACTGTACTAAACACAACTGTACTAAATGGTCAAAGCATTAGAAAGGTTGAGAAAACACTGTCTTACTCAAATCAGGAGGTCATCTAGATTTAGCTAGATTGGGTGGCTACCAAGCCACAGATCTTCCTACCTCCACTTCTCCAGTGCATGTGGGTGCTGGGAACTGAACCTGAGTTCTCTGCAAGAGCAGTAACTGTTCAACACACAATCTTGAGGAAACTCAACTGAGAAAATGCTTCCATAACATCCACTTCTATAACAACTGGCTGTAAGGAATGTTATTAATTATTGATTGCTGTGGGAGGGCCCAGTCCATTGTGGGTGGCTCTATCCCTGGGTCCTGGGTTCTATCAGAAAGCAGAAAACCCTAAGACAGTCACTAATCCAGTTCTCCAAGCATGTACCACTGTAGTCAGCTTTCCTGTGTGGGTCCTGGCCATGGATCGCAGGATTTTTTTTTTTTTTTGGTTTTTCGAGACAGGGTTTCTCTGTAGCTTTGGAGCCTGAGCTGGAACTAGCTCTTGTAGACCAGGTTGGTCTCGAACTCACAAAGATCCGCCTGCCTCTGCCTCCCAAGTGCTGGGATTAAAGGCATGCGCCACCACCGCCTGGCGGATCTCAGGATCTTAAGCTTGCGCAACAAGTACTTTACTGACTGAGCCATCTCCCTAACCTATATGTTTTAATTCCCTTTATTATATGTATGTGTTCATATATATATATATATATATATATATATATATGCACATGTATGTCCATTTGTGTAAGAGGCCAAAGGTAAACCTCAGGTATCCCTAGGAACCAACCATTTTTTCTATTAAGACGGGATTTCTCATTGGCCTGGAGCTCACTGATTAGGCTTGGCTGGCAAGCAAGTCTCAGGGATTCTCCTATCTCACACTCACTAGCTCTGGTACTGATAAGTTCACACCATTACAACTAATTTTAGAAAATGTGTTCAGGGGATCAAGTTCAGGTTTTCACACTTGCACGGCAAGCACTTTACACTACAGATTGAATTCTCGAGCCTAATAAAAATGTTTTTAAAGCAAGGCAGTGTGGTATAGCCTTTAACCCGTTACTTTTGTGCTCCAAATTTTTTTTTATCCTTTTTTCCCCCTGGATAAGGGTTCTCGGTTTCTATGTGTAATAATTCTGGCTAACAGAAATCTGCCTGCTGGGATTAAAAGCACATGCCACCCTGATTTCTAAACCATGAAGAGCTTAAAATTATATTTAAAACATTGCCAGGGAGTGGTGGCAAATGCCTTTAATCCCAACATTCAGAAGGCATGCAGCCAGCCTGGTCTACATAGAGAGTTCTGGAATAGCCAGAGCTGTTACACAGAGAAATCCTGTCTCAAAAAACCAAGCCAAACCAACCAAACTACCAAAACATTTATCATAAATCTATTTTTATGTTATTATTTATCATTTCAAGTTTCTCCTTTTTAGAATGTACACTAGGGCTAGAGGGTATAGTTCGGTGGTCAAGCATGTAATTAGCATATTAAGGCTCTGGAACCAAACCCAATGTGAGGGGAGGGAGGAGGTAGTAAACCAGCCAAACTAGAGCACTAGCAATTTCCAGTTGGGAGTTTCACCTCTGCATTTAAAGGCATTCAATGAACAGTGATCTTCACTAGAAGTGAGCTGTGCGGAATCTTCAAGCACTGTCAGCTCTTTTATTATTGAGAACAGGTGGAAAGGATTCTAAAGAGGAACAGTGGTATCTTGTAGCTGTCTTTTTAGAAAATACCCATCTCCAAGTCAAATTAGTAGAAATTCGTATTTACGAGTTTTTTTTTTTTAATTTTTGGTTGTTTGGACTTTAAACTTTTTCAAAAGGACTAGAAATTAATTATTCACGTCAGTTCAGAGTTTTTCATTTTGACATACCTGGGTCTGGAGTGTATGTAAATGGCTGAACATCATGAGATCTTCCAGCATTGGTCACAACATATATTCCCACTGATACAGGCAAAGTTATATGTTGGTCATGATATGGGGGAACCTTCACAATAAGATGGTTCTAATTAAAGAAAAGTGTAAGAATCAGAAAGAAAGTCAATGTTAAAAGAGAAAAATAAATATATTACCTATTATCTGTAAAGTTTTTAAAACTTTGTTTATAAAAAAAAAAATGCACTAGATTTTTAGAGCCAGGTCTTGCTATGGAGCTCAAACCTGCCTCAATCTCTAGGTCTTCCTGCTCCATTCCGACTCCCAGCTTTATCTCAGACTTGTTCTCTCCAACTGTAGTATTTTCATCTCTCTCAGATGGCAAATTCCTTACCTATACCCGGGTCTTATACACAAACACCACCTCCTCAAAAGTCTTCCCTTCCCTGTCCATTCTTTTGAAGTATTTATTCTTTCCCAAACCTAATCATATTTATTTTCACAACAGAATTTTTTCTTTCTTTCTTTCTTTCCTTTTCTTTTGGTGTGGTTTTGATTTGGGTTTTTTTGTTTTTCAAGATAGAGCCTGTCCTGGAACTCACTCTGTAGACCTGGCTGGCCTTGAACTCAAAGATCCGCCTGCCTCTGCCTAAAAGCGTGAACCACCATTGCCCAGCATAACAGCACTTTTTAACCACTTCAAAGTACTGAGTGTTATTTGTCTCTCTCAAACAACAGAAAGTAGAAGCTCCACAAAGATCTGCAGTGCTCTGCCTCACAATCTGTCAGGATGTACATACACAAAATGCGCTCAGATGTCATCTAAAACACCTTGCCTGGCTGGCCTGTGAATCTTACTGTTCCCCCTCAGCCTGGGTTTACAGATGTGTGCACCACCATATCTTACTGCTCCCCCTCAGCCTGGGTTTACAGATGTGTGCACCACCATGACCAGTTTCAAGGTTCTGTCATTTCAACACCTTTTCGTCTCGAATACTTCAGATTTATTTTTCATTTAATGCAAGCTCTAGGTCCGCTCTCTAGGATATCAGACCTTACTCTACTCTAAGAAAATGTTTCCCAGAAAGGCACTTAACTCCTCTCTCTCTCTCTCTCTGAAAAAAAAAATAATAAATTAAAAAACTTAAAAATGAACAAAACCACAAAACCAATGACTTATCGTGCTAATTTAGTTTATAAGTTCATTATAAGTTTATAAGTTCCCAAGACTGGGCCGGGGAGATGGCTCACTAAGTAAAAATGCTTGCTGAAAAAGCCTAATGACCTAGTTTGATCCTGGAACCCATAGAAAGGTGGAAGGAGAGAACTGACATCACAGAGTTGTTCTCTGACTGCCAAATGTACACACACTCCAACACACCCTATACGATAGTAAAATAACAACAAAATCACAACCATCTAAAGAATTCTAGCATTCCAAATCTACCACACAAACCCAATTTGATACCTGGATCATATGGTGGAAAGACAGAGCCAAGTCCATAAATCTGTCCTGACTTATTATGCACATACTACATGCCATGTGTGCCCACACATATACATCAAACATATTTTTTAATATAAATTTAATTATTAGGCCGAGGATGGACATAGCTCAATTGTTAGTGTTTGTCTAGCATGCATGAAGTCCTCGGTTCAATCCCTGGTACTGGAGAAGCCAGGCATAATGATACCTGTTTATGATCCTAGCACCTGGGAAGCAGAGGCAGAAATTCAAGGTCATCCTTGGCTACATAGTGAATTTACAACCAGCCTAGACTACAGGGGCATTTCATCAAAAGAAAAAAATGGGGTGGGGTGGGCAACATCCCATTTCTCAGAAGGGAAGGAAGAATAAAGCATGGACAGAAGAGGAGAGAAAAATGAAACAAGTGGGAAGAGAATGAGGGTAAAGGGAAGAGAGTGAGGGTAGAGGGGAGAGAGGGGGATAAAGGGAAGAGAGAGTAAAGGGGAGAGAGCGAGGGAGTAAAGGGGAGAGAGGGGGGAGTAAAGGGGAGAAGGGAGGAGTAAAGGGGAGAAGGGGGGAAAGGGGAGAGAGAGAGAGATGGTAAAGGGGACAGAGTACTAAAATAAAGGAGATTATAGTAATCTAACCAATATGTCAAAACCTAAAGCATGTATATAGTGAGACCCTGTCTAAACAGGTAACAATAACAAACTGATACATGTTCACAGGACAAGAAAGTATTCTATGGAGTCATAGGCTTCAATTAACTAGTAAAACTAGGTACACAGAATTAAATTAGATAGAACTAAGGGTGCAGTGCCCTCGGAAAGAGCAGACTTTAGATCACAGTTCACTTTTACTTCAGGACAATAAAATGAACTGGCAAGTCTTCCACAGTATCTATTACAAGCTTGATATTGCAAGGACCCCACTTGTTCCTGCCAATAGTGCTCCACAGGATGTTCCTGCTGGTCATGGCAAAGTGGGGGTCACCTGATTATGTGACAGAATAAATAAAATACGTAATTGAGTGAAGCTGCCCAAACAAAAGTGAAACTGCTCAGAATAAACAACCAAACGTTTAAATTATACCTGATGGAACAATTCCATGTCTATCTCAGCTTCTGATTTCCAAGAGTGTTCATCTGATGGAAACAAAAACAGTGATTTAAAAAAATTTGAACTTTTCCACTCTGCAGCTTTAACTGTATTCTTATAACAAGGGAAACATGGAACACTCTCTACCACTTATATGTCCTACTTACCAGAAACATTTTCCTGGAAAATAACTTTAGTTCCTTTCAGAAAGTTCTTCCCAATTAAAAACACTTCTTCCTCTCCTTTCACTGAACAGCTATGCAAACTTTTCTTTAAGATCTCAGGAACTCCTGCTGGCTGAGCTGTGGATATATACATATGAACATTCCATAAAAAGAGCCACCAACACTCAGTCTTATCAACAACTTATATCATGAATCCAGTTTTATGAGTTGTTTCTGTTAATCACAAATTTGGGGGGGAGAGTTATTACATTTATTTATATCAGACTGTGTATCCATCTCTCTGTGTATGCACACATGTACACATGTATGCCACAGTGGGTGGGTGGTCCAAGAACAACGTGTGGAAGTCAGTTCTTTACTTCTACTGTATGGGTCCAGAGTATCAAACTCAAGTGGTCAGGTTCAATTTCCAGCACCCACATGGCCATTCACAATCATTTGTAACTCCAGTTCCAGGGGATCGGATGTCATCTCTGGCCTCTTTGGGTAGGTACCAGGAACAATGTGGTAAACAGTCATAAATGCAGGCAAAACCACCCATTCACACTAAATTTAAAAAATCTATTTTTTAAAAGGATTTATTTATTATTTATAACAATAATGATAAATAGTCCTTTTCCATATATGTCTGCAGGCTAGAAAATGTCACTAGATCTCATTATAGATGGTTGTTAGCCAACATGTGGCTGCTGGGAATTGAACTCAAAACCTCTGGAAGAGCAGTCAGTGCTCTTAAACTCTGAGCCACCTTCAGCAGCCCCTAAAACTCTATTTTTAAAGAAATTAGTGTGTTTGGGTTGGCGAGATGGTTCTGAAGACTTGAGTCCCTGAATCCACATGGCAGAAGCAAAGAACCCATTACTATAAGAAGTCTTTGACCTTATATGTGCACCGTGGCGCGCACACACCTAAACACATACTACACATAATACTTGTTTCACTTTAATGTTCTAAAAGCTCATGGCAAAGATGCTTAGAAATACTAGGGCTTGACAATTGCTTTCTGGCATCCTATTTAAATAAACTTATTTGGGGGAGAAACTAATCCAGGCCATTTAAGTGACACGGTCTCCAGCTCAAATTATGTAAAATATTTTTAAAATTACATTAAAATTTATGTATCACAATTTGTGGGAGTCAGTCCTCTCTACCATGTGGGTTCCAGGGACCCAACTCATAACATTGGGCTTGGTAACAAGTGTTTTTACCTGCTGAGCCATCTTAGAAGCCTTCAAATTACTTAAAAATTTTTTTAAAATTTAACATAATTTTATGTGTTTTACCTGCATGTATGTCTGTGCACCGCCCATGGAGGGGGAATGGGGCATCAGATCCCTGAGACTCTAAGCTACTCTATAAGTGCTAGAAATCAAATCTAACTCCTCTAGAAGAACAACCATTCTCTCTTCAGCCCTTTACAATATCAGCATATGATGATAATAGGATCCTATAAATAGTTATATATCTTTCCAAACTATTTTAATTTTTTTTGTTGTTGTTTTTTCGAGACAGGGTTTCTCTGTGGCTTTGGAGCCTGCGCTGGAACTAGCTCTTGGAGACCAGGCTAATCTTGAACTCACAAAGATCCGCCTGCCTCTGCCTCCCGAGTGCTGGGATTAAAGGCATGCGCCACCACCGCCTGGCTTGTATTTTTTTTTTTTTTTTGGCCTGAATCTTTTTTTTTATTTTTTTATTGTTAAAAGAAAAATTTACATATACTCCCCTTGTTCCCGGCCCTCCCGCTCCCCGACTACCCCACCACCCTCTCCCTACTTCCTTAAGATG
>JAQHUG010000533.1:700346-735177 GCA_028555095.1 Dicrostonyx torquatus | reverse complement strand
ATCTGGCTCGAGTGCTCTTTTTCTTGGAACCAGCAATTCCTATTCTGGCTTCAACATCGGCATTCCTCAGCTTCAATATTCCTACACAGTCCACCCTAAAAACAGAAAAAAATGTACCAAGTGACACTGTTATTGTCTAAATAGTACAACATTTTGTTGTTGTTTTTTGAGATTTTTTTTTTTTTTTGAGATAGTTGTAGATCAGGCTGTTCGGAAACTCACAGAGATCTACCTGCCTCTGCCTCCTCAGTGCTGGGATTAAAGGTCAGGGCCACCACAGCCCAGCAATAGTACAACATTTTAAAACAAGTTTCTTTATTTAAAAGGCTGATTCTTTTAATTCTTTGAATATGTAATAGTCAAAAGGCCCCCAAACCACAAAATACCAAAGAATAAATTTTAAATATTAAAGCTCTTACTCTCATCAGTCTTCTATTTAAAATGAAAAAACAGTAAGAAAACAAAATTATTCCTTAAAAATGAACATAAGTAATGGCCTCAAGAGACTTATGTATTTTTGTGGATATGTGGGAGGCAGGCACCTCTCTGAGTTTGAGGCCAGTCTTGTCAGCATAGCGAGTTCCAGGAAACTCAGGGCTACATAGTGAGACTCTGTCTTAAAAAAAAAAAAAAAAGAAAAAAAAAACCATATATGTGTGTATGCATATTATACACTGTCTTATTTATTTATTGTATGCATTTGTTTGCCAGTGTATCTGTACACCATGTGTGTACTTGGTATCCTCGGAGCTAGAGGAGGGCATCAGAACTCTTGGAACTAGAGTTAAAGTCAGCTTTTAAGCAGCCATGTGGGTGCTGGGAACTGAAACCCTAATCCTCTAAACGAGCCATAAGTGCTCTTAATTGATGAACTATTTCTCCAGCCTCTATTCTGTTTCTTTTAGAAAGGAAAACAGACTTTGTTTTTGTAGCTAACTCAGATATTAAAACAGAATGAGGGAGTGGAGAGATGGCTCAGCAATTAAGAACACTGTCTCTATCTAACTAGACCAGAGGACAATGCCTCAGTTCCTAACGCCTACAAGAAGGCTCAAAACTGTTACTAAAGTTTCAGAGGACATGATGCCCTCTTTCTGCCCTCTATGGGCATCAGGCATGCAAGTGGTGCATAGACAAACAGGCAAAACTTCATACACCTAAAGTGAAATGCTTTAAAAAACCAGAATGGGTTATGCTTTACTTAAAAAAAAATTTGCCAGGCACACGCCTTTAATCCCAGCACTTAAGAAGGGATCTTTGTGAGTTCAAGGACAACCTGGTTTATAGAGTTAGTGTCAGGACAGGCTCCAAAGCTACACAGAGAAACCCTATCTCGGGGGGGAAAATTTAGTAACTAGCCTCTGCAGTGGAAAGCTATATAGGCATTAAAAACTGGTAGCATTTTTAAAAATTGCAAAATATTCCTAAATTAACTGAAAAGCAGATTACAAAATAATGGACATATTATTATCTCAATTTTGTCAAAAACAAAATGAAACAAAAACCTGGAAAGATAAACATTGTCTATGTAGACAACTCCAGGAGAGCCAAAACTATACAAAAACAAACACAAAACACAAACAAAACTCCCCCAAAACAATAAAATTTAAAAGTTATTCATACAATTTTTAAAACATTCATTTGTTCATCCATGTTGGAGGCATGTGCCAAGGTACGTGTGGAGGTCAGAAGACAACTTTTTGTGACTCGGTACCTCTTTCTACCATATAGGCCCTAGGATGACTTCTCTGAGCCACCTCTGGAAGGGTATATTTTAGGGCTTTAAAAAATATTTCTTCTCTGTTTTCTTTTGGAAACAGGGTCCCAATTTCATTATGTAGTCAACTATGACCATGAACTTCTGGCTCTCTTGACTCCACCTCTGAGTGCTTGCATTACAGACATGTGCCATCACGCCTGGGTCACAAGATGCTGGGGATCCAACGTAGGACCAATCAAGATACATCTCCAGGCCCCTGGCTATGTAACTTTTATTCTCAGTATTAATATTAAAAATTTCAATAGATAAGTCTTGATCTCATTTTCTAAAAAGCCAGAATTCTCCTGAACCTTCATTTCCCCGCTATGGGAATTTTTAGGAAAGAAAAAAAGGGTGTAATTTAGTCCATCACCATTCTAGAGAAACCCTTTTTGTTTTTTTGGTTGTGAGCCTAGCCTTTAATGGCTGAACCACTGCTATAGCCCTGTAGGAACCTCTTTAAAAGAAGAGTTTGTTGTTTTTAAAACGTTTTAGTAAGATCCTCAAAATCAGCTGGACATGGTGACCCACACCTTTAATACCCAGCACTCAGGAAGCAGAGGCAGGTGGATCTCTGAGTTAGAAGCCAGCCTGATCTACAGAGCTAGTTCCAGTATAGCCAGGAGTATACAGAGAAACCCTGTCTTGAAAAACCAAAGACAGAAAGAAAGAGAGCCAGCCTGCCTCAGAATCTTCTATTTTCTGGAACAAGAAATATTTTCCTGAGTATCATAAAAGTATAATAAATAATAAAAAGCATCGTAGGAACTAGAGAGATGGCTCAAAGGTTAAGAGCACTTGCTACTCTTGCAGAGGACTTGGATTTTGTTTCCAGCAGTCATGCAGGTTGGCTCGCAATTGCCTGTCACTCTAATTCCAGGAGATTAAATATCCTCTTCTCATCTCTGTGGGCAATTGCACACACATAATGCACATAAACTCACAAAGGAATACACACACATAAATAAAGTAAATCTATTTTTAAAATTTCCCATCAGCAGGTGTGGTGGTGCACAACTTTAATCTAAGGACTTGGAAGGCAGAGACAGGCCCAGCCTGGTCTACATAGTAGTTCCACAGTACAGTCAGGGCTATGTAGAGAAATCCTGTCTCCAAAAAGAATAAAACCAAAATTAAAACAAAACAAAACAAAAAAATACAAACAGATAAAAAAATAAAATAAAAATTTGCCAGACATAGTGGCACACACCTTTAACCTAGCACTCAAGTGGCAGATCTCTGTGAGTTCCAGGCCAGACAGAATGACATAATGCAACCTTGCCCAACCTTGCCCCTAAGAAAGAGGAAAGGGGAAAGGGGAGGGGGGTAAAGAAAGGGGGAGGGGAAAGGGGAAGGGGGTAAGGGAGAAGTAGATAGAGAGAGAGAGAGATTTTATTAAGTTCTTACGCCAATGTCATGTTGTTGCTAGGATCAAGGCCGACTTCTATAACAGTGGTCCCTTCAATGTCCACTTCTTTGCAGGGGGTGGTATTTCGTCCAGTTACCCTACAGGCTTGGTAAAATCCGTGTGGTTTCACTCGACCAGAATCATTGCCCACAAACACCTGCAACACTACCGGTTCATTATGACCTTCCAGCTGGAACCAGAAAATATGTAGCATAAGCACTGGGTAGCATTTTAAATAAGCTCATTATAAACTCAACATTCAAAATCAAACCCTGGCCAGGCAGTGGTGGCACATGCCTTTAATCCCAGCATTTGGGAGGCAGAGGCAGGTAGATCTCTGAGTTCCAGGACAGACACAACTACACAGAGAAACCCTGTCTCAAACCAAAATCAAATCCTATATTTAAAACTGGACTTCATCTAGTTTTTAACATAAAAGAAAATATGTAAACTTTTCTTTTCCTTCCTCTTTGTTTTTGGTGTATTGAAGACTAAACCCAGATGCTCACAAATGCTAGTCAGTACTCTACCCACAATCCAGATCAAACATTTTCTTATAAAGGAAAACTGCAGTCAGGCCTGGTGGCACAGTACAAACAGGTGGACCTCTGTGAATTCCATGATAGCCATAACTATAGAGAGTCCTGTCTCAAAAAAATAAAATATGCAGGGGGAGCTGGAGAGATGGCCATCAAAGGACAAGCTCACAACCAAAATAAAGAAAAATACTGTACTTGTTCTACAATAACTACATTTTAAATTACTTTAAATGTCTAAGCTAAACTATGTGTATATATGTAATCTATTTGTTTACATGTCAACTATTTGTATATATGTATATGTAATCTATTTTTATAAGCAGATGGGAATAGATACGCAATTGTTTAGACAGTATACAGATTAGATTACTTGGGATCTGCTACCACCACTGAATTATATTAACACCAATGTCTTCATCATCAAATGAGAATATATATGATAAATTTTTACTACGGAAGCAGTTTAAGGAGAAAAGCTTTTGAAATGACAGAAAAATGAAGTTCACTTCTAAAGACTGCTTCATGAAATCCTGGGCCAGAACATCTATGGTCAGATACATGATCACTATAAGCCTCTATAAAACTCTCATAAATAAATGTTAGTTCATATATAGAATATCATTATGTTTTATAGTAAAAGACACTGAAGCTATTGATTAAAAAATGCAAGAAAAAAATTACAAAAATGTCACACTTATATTTGCATCTCTTTGCAGTAGACTATCATCATCAGACAAATAATTAAAGAAATAAGGAAGCATGTATCCATTCTGGCCTCCCTTTACAGATTGATTATGTAATATTTTAGCAGAGAACAGAAAACGTAAAAAATTTTGTTTTGTTTTTTTTTGTTTATTTTTTGTCTGTTGAGTGAGTGAGTAAATAAACTGTTTGGGGCAGTCAGTTCATTCCTATCATAGTGAGGCAATTAGTCTAATACTAATGCATTTAACTGTGTAAGTACTTAAACCAAGCAGAACTTAAAGACAGATAATCAGATTAAGATGACTGACAAAACTATTAAACTATCCAGCTAAACACACACAAAGCAAAACTTGAATTTCTCTCTTGCCTGTTATGTGTCCTGGACTTGAGGGACTGGTTGCTGATGGATCAGAGTGGTAACACTGATGTAAATAAATGATCATAGACAAGTTTCCCAATCCTGAGTTTCAATCATTTCAGTCAAGTGTGAAATGAATGACAGTCCATGCTTTCAATGATAACATTCTTTATAATAAATACTCCAAGTAGTAAAATTTCACTACAACTCAAAGTTCTTAAAAGGTAATTCTGATATCTTTGAAACTCTTATTTTCCGTGTTCTTATGTTTTGAGACTGGTACTCCTGGCTGGCCTGGAACTCTCTATGGAGACCATGCTGACCTCCAATTCATGGAGCTCTCTGCCTGTCTCCACATCTTAAATGTTGGAAATTAAACCATGCACTACTAGGGGCTGAAGAAATGACTCAGAGGTTAAGTGTTGTAGAATATTAATTAAAGATGTATTACATTTGTTTATGCTGTGGAATACTTGTTTAATGATGCAAAGATGTATTGCATTTTTTATATTGCATTTGTTTAACACTGTGAAGCTGTATGCCTGTCTAAAACACCTGATTTGTCTAATAGCTGAATGGCCAATCACTAGGCAGGAGAGGGATAGGTGGGGCTGCCAGGCATAAAGAATGGATAAAAGCCGGGCGGTGGTGGCGCACGCCTTTAATCCCAGCACTCGGGAGGCAGAGGCAGGCGGATCTTTGTGAGTTCGAGACCAGCCTGGTCTACAAGAGCTAGTTCCAGGACAGGCCTCCAAAGCTACAGAGAAACCCTGTCTCGAAAAACCAAAAAAAAAAAATAAAGAATGGATAAAATAGAAGAGAGGAGGGAAGAATAAGAAAAAAAGGAGGACCCCAGAGGCCAACCACCCACTCACACAGTCAGTAACAGAGTAAGAAGAGATAGGTATATAGAATTGAGAAAGGTAAAAGCCCAGAGGCAAAAGTTAGACGGGATAATTTAAGAAAAGCTGGCTAGAAACAATCTAAGCTAAGATCAGGCATTCATAAGTAAGAATAAGTCTCCATGTACTTATTTGGGAGCTGGGTGTGAGCCCCCAGAGGGAAAAGAGTTTTAAAAAAGCAAAACAAAACAAAACAAAAATACTGTTCTGCTGCTCTTCCAGAGGTCCTGAGTTCAACTTCCAGCACCCACATGGTGGCTCACAGACATCTATAACAGGATCTGATGCCCTCTTCTGGAATGCATTTGCATTTATGGACAGAACACTCATACATAAAGATACAGAAATGAATGGGTGAATGAATGAATGAGTAAATGAACGAACAAATGAATTCATATGCTACAAGTCTGGTTAAGTTCTTAGTAATTTGGTTTGTCTGAATTCTGGTAAGACAGGAATTTGTTACTCACTGTGATCTGGGAATCAGTATTATCAACATCAATTAAGCACATTTTAGAGATAAGGAATTTTATCCCCTCCCGAGACATAGCAAATCCTAAACTGCATTGTAAAATGATTTCTTGGTGATTTATACTCACATTAAGTTTTAAATAAACACTACCATTGGAAAAATTGAAAAAAAAAGTTCTTAGTAATTTCTGCTATGCTTCTTTCATTCACTTTAAAATTTCTTCTTAAATATTTTCAGATGAATCTACTATCACTACCAAACAAACAAGGAAAATAAATGATGAACTGCAGATTTTTTTTCTTTTCAGAACATACTCTCATCTTTCTAACTAAAATTTAACCAGGCATGTTGGCTCATACCTATAATTCAAACACGAAGAAGACTGGAGCAGGAGGCTTGCCATGATTTCAAGGCTGGCCTGGACTATACATATTGAATTCCTGGGTTACAGTAAAACATAAAGAAACCAAAACCAACCAGCTAAACAAACAACAATTCAAATATTATCTAAATATTATTTGACTTATGGCCCAATTAGATATTTGTTTTCTATTATACTGAGTTAACTAATAATTCTATCCTTCTATTCCAGGAAGCTTTTTCTGATGTTAAAATATTAAAACTGAAGAAACTTCATCACATACATATGTATTATTTTTACATTTATTCCTTTATTTGATGGTTGTGTGTGGGGAGCATGTATGTGAGCATGTTTGTGCCATGCCATGGGTGTGTGGAGGTCAGGACTACTAAGTAGAGCCAGTTCTCTTTGGGTTCTAGGAATAAACCTTTACCCACAAAGCCATCTCATGGGCCAGTCTTCAGATATTACAAAATAAAATGAGTACCTTCACCGTTGGAAAGCCTTGCTGTGTTCTATCTTTTACTGAGCCTCGGCTGCCCTCTGTCAGATACCGAGCTCGGTGCTGGGTTTCAGGCTGTACAACTATCTTCAGCTCCTTCCCCTCACTTTTAACAGGATACTGTCCACACAACATAGGGCTCTTCTTTACTCCAGCTCCCTTTTGACTGTCCAATGTTCTGAGAAACCAAAGCACAACATGGGAAGAAAATATCAGAAACAGTTTTCTAAAAAAGCTACTTAAAGGAAGAAACAGAAGGGCAATAACATAGAAAATAACTGTTTAGATTATTGATAAAATAGAATACACTCTAAAGGAAGAAACATCCTATATAACGAAAGTATCTCTAAAATATTTTTGAGCCAAATATAACTAAATGCCATGAAAAAGAAAGCTGGAAAGTGAAAAGAAAAAAACTGTTGGGTGGTAGAAGGAAAACAATGCAATAATTTGTTTTCACACTACAATTCAGTTAAAATGAAATGTAAAAATCACACATGAGTCTTATATAAAACTAAAGATCATGGTTACTTTTTAAATTCATATTTGCAAAGCAAAAGGAAAAAAGGGATTGGTAAGAACTACTAAACCAGCATACAGAAGGCCTAAAAGATTCAACAATGGAGGTACATGTCAATCATTAATCGGAAATATCCTTTTGAATCTCTTTCTCAGTAAATCAAAATGAGAAATTTATAATAAAAAAAATCAATGATTGAATTTTTATTGGGAAATGAGGTTTACTTTAATAAGTGTAATTTTTCAGATTATTTTTATCTGTGACTGGTTAAATGGTAAAAACTCAATAAAAATCTTATCTGAGCTCTATAGCAAAGGTAAGTTTGCTTTTTTTTTTTTAAATTGTGGAAGCTTTGTTTTGTAGGTTTTTGAGACAGACTCTCATATATCCCAGGCTGTCTTCAAGCTGCTCAATAGTTGAAGATCTGCTGCCCCACCTACCCCAAACACATGCCTGGTTCTAAGACTGTTTTAAGCATTTTTTTGTTTATAATATAATACCCAAATCTGTGATTAGGGCTTCTAATGAAGTAGCTAATGCAATGCAAATACCTGATAAAAATAAGCAGAATAAAATCATACACACACACAACACCTCCACCCCCTCCAAGAAACATGAAATAGATCAAAATCATCCATGTATGTTCTTGAAAAGTCAGGGCCTGACGTTCTTTTTCACTCACAATAAAGTAAGTGGGTCCCCAGAATAATAATATGATTTTAAAAACGAAGAACAGCTTTAAACCTGGTCCCATACTTTACCAATCCAGGTAAACCAAGCCATTGTCCAAAGATAAGAAAAAAGGAAAAGGAGGCAGTCACTTAATAAACAAACTACCTAAGAAAGGGGCAGAAGTGTGAGGTAAAGGACAGCACTGATACAGAATTCAGTAGCAAGGGAAAGTCCACTTAGGATGTTTGCTGATGAAGGCAAACAGGAAGAAGAAATGGACAAGGAAAGCAAAGAGGAAAAGAAGATGGGCAAGACCAGACCTTAACTAGACAAGAAATGCCATTCATGTAAGTCTGACACAATAAAGTCAAAGATTACTTGTATGTGTAAGTCATTTTAAAGGCCCTAGAGGAATGAGTCTATGAATAAAAGTACCAGGCTGAAGCCAGAACAATGGGGGCAAGAAATTTGTTTGTTTGTTTGTTTGTTTGTTTGTTTTAGAGTCCTGAGTGAATTCAAATGTTTGGTTTGAAGAGTGTACAATGTCTTAAACACAAGATTCTATAATAATCTGTTTGTATTAATCTTATTACCAAAGGGGGGAAAAGGTATAGTGAAACTATTAAAAAAGTCCCACATATTATTTATATATATATACACACACACACACACACACACACAAGAACTAGAAGAAATTATAGCATAATAATAACAGCAGTTTATGTGAGTGATTGAATTATAGGTTATTTACTTACTTTCTTGTATTTTTCAAATATTTATAGTTCATATGTATTAGTCATAATAAAAATGAGAAATTTTAGACTGAAATACTAAGAAAATTTGAATGATGACAACTAATTTTGTCAGCTGTGCTTTTTATATTTATACCAGTCAAGCTAGTATTCTGAAAGTAAATAAAAATGATTCCTGTAAAATAACTATATTTGTTAAATGAATTGATAAAAAATTAAATATTTAAATACACACACTAAAAAATATCACAAGGAAGTAATAAAAAAATTCTAAAATACTGAAAATGCTTCTGCTTTTCTTCCTTCCTTCCTTTTTTGAGAGAGAGCTCTTACTACACAGCCCAAACTGGTCTTGAACTCACTCCAGGTCAGGCTGGTCTCTCTCTCAAAACCTCACTACCTCAGCCTCCCTTTTGCTGGGTTTTCACAAATTTACCACCTACAATGCCTGGTCCTGAAATTATATTCTAAAATTCTCTTTATTCTCTAGGTTTAAATGAAAAAATGGAAAACATGTATATTTACATCTACAGACACGTAAAACAAAGAAAAGATCAAATAATTCTCAGAAAAGTAGCAATTTAATTTGTAAATTGTTAAGGTAAAAACATTAGAAAAAGGAAGCAAGCAGCAATTCATTACATGGGGATTAGCTGATTGATTTTTGCAGGGCTAGACATCAAAGCCAGGTGACATCTAAATGACAACTACCACAGACAATGTCATGTGTCGTGTTCTACGTAGAAGTCTTAGAATGACATTCAGGTCCTTCTGTGCTAGATATTCCTACAGGTTGCCTAGTTATAAAAATAATTTTCACTACAAAAGGGCCTAAAATGACTTTCAGATCCACATGATATCTAGATTTCTAGAACTTGAGAAGAAACTGTGCTGTTGAATCTCAGAAGAATTTGAAGAATTTAAGAATGATACGGTCAGCAATATTTACAAACAAGCAACTTTTTGAAAAAAGATGTTTCCTTAATAAGCTCTAATTTTTTAGTTGTAAAAGTAATTGTCTTTCTGTCCATCAGTTATCAAGACTTCTGGCATCATGAAGATAAATAAACTTCTATATGCAGCCCACTTGAAAGTTCATTTAATAAATACTTAGCATTATATAAACTGCAAATTGTTGTCACCTCATATTGAAGACTGTATTACTTATCTCTCAAAGCATTTCAAAGTTTCATGTTTCTAACACCTTTCTCATCATTGGAAAAATAGGCAATTAGCTCCAACTACAGATTAAGAATGGTTGTCCATGTATTTTACATTTGATTTCGTCCCTTCCTCAATATATTTCTTATAAATTCAATTTTAAACTTCTTCATCATTTCCACATACTATTGTCAAATAATTTTCCATTACCTAAGAAGATGGGCATTTCTTCTGCTGCTTGATGGAGTTTCTGCTTCATGAATTATTTCATAAAAGGTTTGTCTTGACCAATGTCACTATACTTTCCCTGGTAACCTCAATCATTTCTAAGATATATCTATCATACAAAAGCAGAAGCAGAAAAAAGCAGGTCAGGAAATCTCTTCAACCAGCAACAGTAAATCACTGTTTGATGCTGGCCATCCCCAAGCCCAAACTTTACTGTTCTTAACTGGAAATCTTAATAACTATTTCAATACATAGGAAAATATCTTTCTCTGAAAATTTATAAAGACCTTTTCCACTGCAGCCCAAATAAGCACACATACATTTCCTGACATCCACACAACTTTCAGATCCGTACCATCAGTCACACTTCCTCACATGACTCGGGGTGCTCATCATGTTTCAGAGCCTTAACCTACATTTTATAGTTGAGTAAATACTCCCTTTTCAAGTTCTGGGCTATTAAAATGTAACATACTAGGAATGGCCATATATCTTGTTTGCTTTTAGAAATTGCCTAATCTAGACTTTTTGAAACTATAAATCATTTAAATTATTTAAGTATAGCATTCTAAAGAAGTTTTAAATAAAAGTATAAAGGAAAAATGTATGTTAATTTTTTTCAAATTAATTTTCAGGTTAGAAAAATAAAGGAAATGAGCTTTATTATGGGTTTTCAAACATGTTGAGTATAGACTTAATTCTTGCTTAAATGACTTATGAATTTATAATGCACACAGGGAATTATTTGCAGACATGTTTAATATTTACTACAACAAATATAATATTGAGTTGGATTTTTAATGTAACAGATCAAAGATGTCATCACAGGGTACGCCAATCTAACATTTCAGGCTTTTTTATTTTTTGCGGCAAGCAGGGATTCCAAGTGATCCTGGGTCACCTAAGGAATCATAGTCTGCCTCCTTAAAAACTAGTGAGTTAAATTTTACTGAATACACTGTAGAAAATTTAAGTCTAACAACTAAATATTACAATTAAAACACTAAAGGAATACTAAAGTAAATCATGCTAATTTGTATTATACCATGGAATATTCTGTAATATAACCATTTAAATATATTTGGTGAGCAGTGCACCAAGGGCACATATAAGAGAGAAAGCTCAAATATGTACCCATGATCCTGTTTCATCATCCTTCAAGAAAGAAACAGAATTCAGAGGGCAGTGGGACAATTTTTTTAAAAAGTCCTGAACTAGAAAAATGTATCAAAGGAAAAAAAAGATTCAAAAACAGGCACCTACATGAGAACTGAGTCATCTTTGTTTTTTTCTTGTTTTCATCAAGTAAAGATGAAAAACAAAAATAAAACGTAAAATTCTTTGAAAAATATAATGGAATGAACCATATGAAATAAACTGCTAAAAGAACAAATTAGCTTCTGGAGAACATTTAAGTGTTTTAGCTAGATCACACTGCTGCTTATTTCTTTTAAAATAAGCCCATTTGAAGTTTAAGTTATTTCAAAACAGATTATCTTTTCTACTACCCCTAAACATAACCCAGAACAAAATTCCTTAGGTATAATCTAAAGTTATTTTCAAATTATTTTTTTCTACTAAAATTTATTTTAAGTTGAAAATGTCATGTACTTCAAGGATAAAATTAGCATTTTCTGCTTTATATGCAAATTTGAACTGAGAATTAAGAAAATTTGGGAATGATTTACTGTTGTTTTGCATAATGTTGATAGAACTTTAAAAAAATGTGGATACCAACCCATTTCCAGCTTTTGAGTTGCCTTTGTTGTCCGTGGTAAGCTGAGAAAGCACATAGTGAGGTGCTTTGGCACTGTCGGCATCAAATATATCCATATTAGATTCTTCACAATCTCGTCGTTTGACCCCCGGCCTCTGCTTTGGATTTCGTTTTCGTGATTTACGAGGTACCTCAGTGTTATCATTGTAGGAACTGGTGCTCATGTTACTGAAGTTGGAGGGGGAATCCTCCATCCACATACTGCAGCTCTGCTCAGATTCCAATCCACACCCCTCATCCTGGCAGGACATCCGACTGTTATCCAGCAAGTCCTCAGGTGGTGGTGAGATGTACAACACTGTGTGCCTCTTCGGGGTTGATGGATGCTGCTGAACTGTGTTACTGGTTAACTGCTTTTCACTTACCCCTCTGTTACTTACCCCCACGGCTGAGGAGCAGCTCTCCACTTGCATAGCCTTGCTGTCGGTGACTGAGGTAGAATAAATGGTAGGGCTGGAAGAGGTGGTAAAGGAGCTGCAAGCACCGCCCATGGAGGAAGAGGAGGGAGCTGAAGAAGCATCTGCAGTGTACAATCCAAGAGTAAATACACTATACGTGTTTTCACCTATGCTGGCTAGCAGTCCCAATAAAAATGTGATTTGTGAAGTGATTGTTTTCCCCAAACGAATAATTGGAATTTGGTTAAGTTTTAGAATATAAATGCTTTAAGCAATACAAAGCCTAAGAAATACATTTCTTTAAAAAATGCCCAAATAGCATTTTTACTTTTGTTATAATTGATAAATTTTTAAAAATCTAATTTAGTGTTTTAAGCTGTAAAGCCAGAATGAAGATTTTATTGCCTCAGCTGAATGTTCTGTTGAATTTTAATCATTAAAGTAATATAGAAAACCCCAATGTGAAATATATATGTTTGTGGTCCACATTCAATGCCAATTAAATAATTCATTATAGAATTTGAAAAGTGGGACTGTGCTTAGCCACAAAATATTAAAATAAGTTTCTAACCTATGAAGCAGAGAACTACAGGTCATTTTTAATGCAGACACTCCCTGCTTCAGAGGCAAATCCTGGAATAAAAATATGAGAAAATAAATGAGAAAGAGCTGCTGATTATTCCAGATACCAATTATAAAATGAAAAATAAATAGAGGGAAAAAAAGATAATCAACTGAACTGGAGGCAAAATGGAACTGGTACCATTACTATAGCTGTAAAATCCATGAGAGGTGAGGAAGACTTAATGGGAACATACTTGGTTGTAGAAGATAAACAGGTTGGCCACTGAGAATCTCAAAGATAAAAATAGCACATCAAAACCAAGAGTAACAAAAAAAAAAATCCATCCTTTAAGAATGAATAAAAAGCAGCAAAGGAGCAAAGGGTGGCTACTAGACGGACTTTTCCTAAAGTCTCATGTGCTCAAAAATTACCTCCTTACCTATTAGCTCTCTTTTAAAAAGGCCTGCTAATTATATATGGTAGTGAATAGTAAATCATACTGTCTAAAGTTTAACAAAAAAAAAAATTAAGCATGAAAATTTCTAAAACACCAGAATTCCTATAAAAATATCTTCAATTATTTATCAAGTATGCATAGCAAAAAAAGCAGATTAACATAAATATCTGCAGAACAGACTGTGTGGCAACTAGCAGTAGTGCTGGCAACACTGCTGCTCTAACCCTTAACAGCATAAACTCAGACACATTAACACTGCTTAGGCTGGACATTACCTTTAATTTCAAAAATACTATTTTATTGTGTACAAGATATAACTGAACACAGAAAGAAAAATTGGTAATGTGCTTAAATTTGTGTCCACAGTCATTTATGCCAGTTTTAAAACTGTATGATAAAAATTTAAATGTAATGTACCATTATTGAAATCACAATATTCATTGCTAATTATAGTGTTAAAATGTAAGAAAGTCAATGTTTAGATAATAAAAAGCTGTGCTAGTAAATTAACTGAACCCAACTGAAAGCATGTATCAAAACATGTAAATTACATGAAAGAATGACGACCACCCCCAAATTTTCCATTGTTGTCAAGGTTGAAGAGCACAGTCATGTTAGCCATCCGTAATGTGATCTATGTAATGCCACACTCAAAATTTTTCTCCCAACTATCATAAGTCAAAGAACCTGAAGGAGTAGATGACACCAGTTCCACTTTTTAGTTTGTATCCTTGTCAAATGCAGCAGCTGAAACTAGAAAATTCAGTCACTTGTAAACTGCATTCCAATTTAAAGAAAAATTTATCAATTTTGTATCATGCATTAATGCAATGTTTTCTCAATAAATAAATATTGCTAAAGATCTGGAAAAACTACAAAATCTAGATGCTAATGTCAATGACAATTTAGAAGCTGGTTTGTAGCCACTTTGGGTTTAATTAAAGTTTTTTCCTTTTTTTTTTTCCTTTGGAAAATGCTATGATCCTCACTTTGGACAAAACAAGAAAAATATATCTAATGTTCCTCCATCTGTTCCAACTATTAGCTATAAATAAACTTAAATTTTGTGACAGTTGTGTCTATATTCTTGATTTTCATAGAAACACTAGAAGACAGCATGCACTATTGCAATGGATGACACAAAGCAGCATGAATGTTGTGAACTTGTATTTCTAAAGCACTTCCCCCACTCCTCCTTTCTGAGTTTAACTTTCATGCACACAAGAATGCAAAATACAAGCATCCCTGCCAAGGACAAAGGGAAAGTATGTATGTGCAAAGCTACAATGAAGTCAATAGCAAATTATATATAGTTGTGATATTCTGATATATTTGTTTTGTTTTGATCCAGGGTTCCTGGCTTACAGCTCCTAGCAACTTCCTAAATTAAATAGAGCAATAATCATCTGTGGTTAAAGTTTTGGCTTTCCACTTCAAAATGATAAAGATAAAAGATGGGTTTTGTTTCCTTGGTGCATTTCTTAACAACGTCTCTCTTGCTTTTTAGTTTTAATTTATAACATGCACCTTTCAACTGCCTGAGACTGTATTAATAATGTGATTTGGGGAAAGTTACTAAATGACATAAGATGGGAGGAGGGGCTGGTTGCCACAAGAATAAACTATGTCCTCAAAGGGTTAGTGTTCACCCATCCTCCAACCTCCAGGTAGCAGAGGGCCTTGAGGTTAGAGTAATAAACAACAGTCAAAAATTTAGTGAATCCTATTTATATAATGGAAGTCTCTTCAAATTTTTTTCTATATAGAAATTCAAACAGACTTAATTCAGATATCCAGGAAAGTGAACAAGAACACACTATGTCCCAAAAAAGAGGCTCAGCCAAACTTCCACTTGAGACTGAGGCTTCTAGATCTTGTCCTGTGCATCACCTCATTGACTGTTCATTTCTCTGCTTTAAAATACTTTTTATAGCCGAGTGGTGGTGGTGCATGCCTTTTATCCTAGCACTCGGGAGGCAGCGGCATGTGGATGTCTGTGAGTTCCAGGTTCTAGGAGAGCCAGGGCTGTTACAAAGAGAAACCCTGTCTCGAAAAACCAAAACTCTTTATAATGAATTAGTAAATCTTTCCTGAGTTCGGAGTTGCTGTACTAGTAAATTAATTAAACTCAAAGAGGGGATCATGGGAAGTTCAATTATAAGCAATCAGATAAATACTGAATTCTCTTAAGTTAAATTGGCAAACAAGCTGGGTTGGAGATTAAAAAGGATTTAGTATTTGAAAAGTCAAATGCTTAGATTGTATAAGCATTACAGCAGCAGTGTCTGATACAGGCAAACTACTGAGAGCTTATAGAGAACTATCTGCCCTTTCCCCCAGAGAGCACTACAACAGCATTTCCTAAATATATGTAAGATAATTACTTATTTACATATTAGCATTAAATTACCATGAAAAACTTCTATAGCATTATTTCATTAAAATGTAAAGATAAAAACAATGATAACAAGGACATTTTAAATTTCTAAACACTAGCCTGTCAATTTCAAGCATTCCCAGAAAAGTAATACAGAATATTTCTGGGAATACTATAAACATACAATCATTCGAAAAATTAACTGGAGCTGGGCTGTGGTAGTGCATGCCTTTAATCACAGCACAGAGAGCAGAAGCAGACAGATTTCTGTGAGTTCAAGGCTAGCCTGGTCTACAAGAACTAGCTCCAGAACAGGCACCAAAGCTACACAGTGAAACCCTATCTCTAAAAGCCAAAACCAAAACAAAACAAACAAAAAAAATTAATTGGTATTCTACAGAACTGAGGTGACAATAAAAACCTTGCTTGTTTATATGTACATATTTTTTCTAATTTGTTTTTTCATTGGCAGGAGGTGATTTGTCTGAAGCAGTCTTACTATGTATCTCTGGCTAGCCTGGAACTAACTCACAGAGACCTGCCTGCTGCTGCCTCTTCAGTGCTGGGATTAAACGAATGTGCTCTGTTTTTTGTTTTTTTGAGTCAGGGTCTTGCTATGTAGCCCAGGTTGACCTTGTATTCAAAGCCCTCTTCTTGCTGCATCCTCCTGAGTCCTGAGGTTGCAGCTGTGCACTACCACCCTGGCCTTGGATACTCATTTTTATTTATAAGTTCCTGTGAACAAAATATGGTGATTACTTCCTTGACCTGTTTTCAGTACAAACCCTTTGGTATGGTTGGCTGGCTGGCTGGTTGGTTGGTTTTTCAAGACAGGGTTTCTCTGTATAACAGTCTTGGCTGTCCTGAAACTCACTTGGTAGACTGGGATGGCCTAGAACTCACAGAGATTCACCTGCCTCTGCCTCCCATGTGCTGGGATTAAAAGTGCGTGCCACCACTGCCCAACAGCAAAGACCCTATTTTTTATCGGTTAGGACTGTTCAGTCTTTGTTAAATTGCTGCATAATTAAAAAGAGACCTCCAAATAAAAATGTCTTAATAAACGCTTTTATTTCTTTTTTAAGAGATTTATTTTTATTGTATGTATATAGGTGTTTTGCCTGTATGAATGTCATTGTACTGTGTGCTTGCAGTGACCACAAAGGTCAAAAAAAGAGGGCATTGAGTTGCATGAGACTACAGTTACAGACTACTATGAATCACCAAGTGATTATTGGGACCCAAACCCTGGTCCCCAGAAAAGCACTTTTATTGCTGTACAAAGCAAAATAGGTATAATGTATTTCCATGATTAATTAAACAATTTTATTTGTTCCGAGTCTCTTACCTATCTTTTATAAATATGGAAATTTTCCTGAACTCATTGAATCATCTAAGTAGCATGTGAATATATCTTCATTTTCTTTTGCAAAATAACTATTTTTTAACTTAGCCTAATCTATATAAGCTAACTATTCCCACAATACTTCCTGTGACCACAGAGAGTATTACAAACCAACAGGAAAACTGACCTATCAGTCTACAATTTACAGGTGAAAATTTATAACCTCAATTTTAAAGTTTAAAAAGGAAGGGAATCTCGGGCTGGAGAGATGGCTCAGAGGCTAAGAGCACTGACTGCTCTTCCAGAGGTCCTGAGTTCAATTCCCAGCAACCACATGGTGACTCACAGCCATCTGTAATGAGATCTGGTGCCCTCTTCTGGCCAGCAAGCATACAGACAGACAGAACACTGTATACATAATAAATAAATAAATCTTAAAAAAAAATAATCTCGGCATAGTGGCATATGTTTTTAATTTCAGAAGTTGTAAATCTCTGTGAGAAAAACATCAACATCACATCTCTAGTGTCCTATAAGTTCTATTCTGTACAAACTAAATGTCACCCATGATGATGAACTTGAACTGTCCATATGGCTTCTTTTTCTTAAAGTTAAAATTTATTGTTATATTTATTTATCTCTTTACATATGCTATGTGTGTATGCTCACATGTCATTACATACAAATAGAGGTCAGATGACAAACTGTGAGTTGGTTCTCTGTCTGCCGTGTGAGTTCCAGGGATCCAGCTCAAGTTGTCAGGTGTGGTAGCAAGTGTCTGCACTCACTGAACCATCTCACTAGCCCTGTGTGCCTTCTTTTAACTAATGGAGAGAGTTAGAACACAGCTTAGTAGCAGAGCAATGCCTACCACATGCGGCCCGGGCTTCACTCCCCTTACAAAGAGAAGTGACACATCACTAAAGGCCACCAGGAAAAAAGTGTCTGGGATAAAAGATTTGTCAGATAAATATACCAGAATATACAAATATCTAATTTGTTAGAAAAAATGGATTTTAAGTTTTATCACATACGTTAACCTGAAGAATTCAGTTGTAGATGGGTCATGTCAATTACAAGTTATTTAACAACCATTAACATTTTAGTGCTTAACAGGGCGGTGGTGGTGCACACCTTTAATCCCAGCACTCGGGAGGCAGAGGCAGGCAGATCTCTGTGAGTTCGAGACCAGTCTGGTCTACAAGAGCTAGTTCTAGGACAGGCTCCAAAGCTACAGAGAAACCGTGTCTCGAAAAAAACAAAACAAAAAACAAAAAAACAAAACAAAAAAACCCCTCAACATTTCAGTGCTTAAAATGACATTATAAAGAGCTTATATTTTATCTGATCTAAAATACTTAGAGAGAACTCTGAAATCAGAACTTTTCTTTAAAGTCCTCAAAATAAATAAACAGGTTTCACTGATTTAAAATATCATTCCATAAATGGTTTTAACTAAAACCCTGGGTTCAGATCTGATCCTAGCAATTAAAAATGTACATATATTTGTACATTTTCAACTATCTGTGCACATTAGTTGAATTTTCTAAAAGGGCACTATGACCTTCTGTATTGTATTATGCAAACCAATAGTGGAACAGTGAAGGAGGCAACTACTGCCTACTCAAAAATATTCCTAAAAATCAATACAGGCACTTGGTACACACTTTCTGATCTATAACACACCATTGAATCTTGGATATTCTTGATGAGGAGCAATATTTGTCCTGCTGGCAAACATCTTGTCTCGTAAAAGTCACCAGATATATTTTCAAGTCATATTTTCAGATCAAAAAAGACAGAAAAAAACTCTAAGGGCATTTGTGTTATCAATAAACTGAAACATAGAAGACACAAAGTGGCTGCAAACCTGCTTTTTCAACACCTTACATGCCAACCTTCATTTTCTACTTTTCTTCTTCTTATAAATTAATGTAAAGTTTAAAACTTTACAAACAGATTTAGTTTCAATCAGTATCAATCCACTATTTAGGAAAAAATGGAAGAAAGAATGAAAGAAAATATGACTTATAAAGAAGTCTGAAAACAAGACCGACCTACACCCTGGGTAAGACTGGATGGGTTAAGTGTCTCTGGTACTATTTGTCTTCACTATTGACAGACACTGTCATACAACCCACCACACGATGCCTGTCTTTGAAGGGCGAAGCTAGAATGCAAGTTAAGTGTATTAATAGAAAAACAACTAGCATCCCAGCATATAAAATAAGCAATCCAGATTACTTTACAAAAAAACAAAAACAAAAACCCAAAAACTGTAGGATTGATCAATTTACATGTTTAATACAGTTTCAATTTCCCACACATACTTCTCCCACCCAAATAAGTTTACATGTTATAATAATCATCTTTTAAGGTAAACTTTAAAATTTTAGTTATTAACATCAGATAAATGCATGTAAATTTTTTACTCAAAACTTTGGTTAACTCATATTCACCAATATATTTTCCGGTTTATAAATGCAATCTAATCCATAAGCCAGAATGCTCTATTTTGTGTGGTTGTTTAAAAATTTTGGGTGTGCCTTTATCCAAACATTCTTAAGAAGAAACATATTATGAACAAAGCACTTAAAGCTATAACAAATATCCTATTTCAAAACAAAACAACAACAAAATACCAACTATCTTTAATTTCTTTGTCATACCAGTGGCCACATACTTCCATACAGGTCTCTCTAAAAAGTTATCAACTAGATGTGGTGGTCCATGACTATAATCTCAGCATTTTAGAGGCTGAAGCAAGAGGATTGCTATGAGTTAAGAAAGTGCTAAGAGTTAAGAAACTGGGCTAAATAGTGAGTTCTAGGCCAGCCTGAAAGTGTGATGGGGTCTCAACAAAACAACTGGATGTAAACTGGGTGGTGGTGCAGACCTCTGATCCCAGCACTCAAGAGGCAGAAGCAGGTAGATGTCTGTGAGTTCTAGGCCAACATGGTCTACAAAGCAAGTTCCAGGACAGTCAGGGCTATACAGAGAAATCCTGTCTCAAGAAAAACAAAAATAAAAAAAACAGACAAAAATGGATGCAGTAGTAAATACCTTTAATCTTAGCATTCAGGAGACAAAAGCATGCAGACCTCTATAAGTTCAAGGCTAGCCTAAGATCCTTAGTGAGACTCCCACACATACCTCAAAAAAAAAAGCTGAAACAGAGATTGCTTGTTTTACGAATAAAACATAGTTTAAAGATTTTTTAAATATTTATTTATTTATTATGTATGCAATATTCTGTCTACATGTATGCCTACAGGCCAGAAAAGGGCACCAGACCTCATTACAGATGGTTGTGAGCCATCATGTGGTTGCTGGGAATTGAACTCAGGACCCTTTGAAGAGCAGGCAATGCTCTTAACGGCTGAGCCATCTCTCCAGTCCATTTAAAGATGTTTTAAGTCCTTAGTCAACTCTGCAAAACTATCATAATTTTAAAAGCGGGGGAGATTGTGTTTTACTGTAGCCCATGCTGGCCTCAAACTCCCTGTGTGCAAAGAATGACCTTGAACTTCTAATCCCCTGGCTTCCACCTCCAATACTGTGGGACTACAGGTGTATGACACTACGCCCAGTTTATACAGTGTAGGAAATTAAACCCAAGGCCTTGAATACACTAAGTAAGCACTATACTGAACTGTAACCACAGCCTTAAAATGAATTTATGATTTATTATGATTATGTTATAACTAATATTATTATTGTTGTATATATATTTCATGTATCTATATACCTGAGGCCATGTAAAACATTTTTTTGAGTGAAACATGACTGGGTGAAAAAAAAAAAGTTTAAGCCCTGCCCTAGCATCTATCAAGGAGCACAACAACTTCATCAAGAAAGAAAGGTACTTGTAGCTAGAAGGGTTGAGATACAGCTGCAATGATATACAATTCTAATGTTTTCTTCACCTTCTTCCTATGACTTTTTGTTATTTTGAGGTTTTTTTTTCCTTTTTCTGGTACTAAATATTGATCTCAGATCCATGTGCATGCTAGGTATACACTGGACCACTGCGTTAACATGTCAGCTCTCGTTTTTTTGTTTAACAGAGTCTTATATGTATTTAGATTCTCCTTTCTCCTATCCTGCTTCCGAGTACTGGGATTACTTGTTTTGTTTGAGACAGGATTTCTCTCTGGAACTCCAGGCTGGTCTCGAATTCAGAAATCCACCTGCCACCACCCCTCTCTCCACAGAACTGGAATTAAAGGCATGCACAAACACCAATCCCACCCCAAATTCCTATGGTTTTAATTTAGATGATTAATAGGTCTAAAATGACTTAAAGCATAGCTGTTCTTTGGTATAGATCTTTAATTTTCTAGTGTCCTCTCCTCTAGTATAAATAGTACTCACTCAACAGGTTGCTTCAATGTAGAAAATACTTGTTAGATACTTGAAAATTATTAATTGTCATAGCATAAAATCCAAAGAACCTAGAAAGGTTCTCTTAAAAAGTTTGTATCATAGATATTAAAAAGTTACAAACTTGCCGGGTGGTGGTGGCCCACGCCTTTAATCCCAGCACTCGGGAGGCAGAGGCAGGCGGATCTTTGTGAGTTCCAGACCAGCCTGGTCTACAAGAGCTAGTTCCAGCGCAGGCTCCAAAGCCACAGAGAAACCCTGTCTCAAAAAACCAAAAAGTTACAAACTTAAATTACAGCATTAAAAACTCACTAATCCTTTCTGTGATATTGCCAAGTCAGCAGAAGTGGAGGCTCATCTGCAATCAAAACTCTACTACATAAACAACTCACCATCAGTGGCTGAGGAAGGCATTGCTGCTAGATGTTAGCACTGTTTCATTAGAGGTGCTGAAGATGGCTCTCATCCACAAGAGCATAACATGTGGAATTCACAAAGCTTTTAAAGCATAAACAAGTGCCAAAGAACACCTTTGTATGCTAACATACAACTGTAATGAGCCTGTGTTATGTCAAGTTGGTGGAGGCTCTTTATGCTGACAACTATATAAACCTAATAAGGTTGATGTCAACTTGGAAAACGGGTAGGTCTTTGCAAAACTGACCAGGAGAGAAACCCAATAAAGTGGCTGATTGCAGTTTGTGGGGCTTACAAATTTTACAGGCCAAAGAGAACTTTAAATATAAAAATGAACAACAACAAAACAAAAACAAAAAAACACCTTGGCTCATTTTTTTCTAAACAAACAAAAAAAGCTACAATAAAAATTTACCCTGATCCAGGTATGCTGACACATGTCTGTAATCTCAGTACTTGGAGGGTCAGGAGGATCAAGAATTTGAGATCATTCAAGGCTATCTGAGACCTTCTCTCAAATAAACAAACAAATAAATAAAAAAATAATAATAACAGCCAATCAAATGGCTTGGGCAAGTGAAGGCACTCACTGCCAAACCTAAGGATCTGAGTGTGATCCTGGGCCATATAAAGCGAAAGAAATTCCCAAAAAGTTGATCTCAAACCTTCATAAGCACAACACAGAAAACACATTCCTCAAAAAAAAAAAAAAAAAACAACAACAACAAAAACATTCTTCAATGAATAAATGTTATAGAACAAACAAAAAATTACCAAAACCAAACCAAAATAGAACAGAATAAAAACCCTACACTGATCCAATAATGAAAATATTCAACAGAGACTCTATATGTGTGATGTATGGGGGGGGGTGATCCCTCATGTGAGAGTACATATGGAGACCAGCCATTGATATCAGGATAATCTTCCTCAATCATTTCTCCACTTTATTTTTTGGGGGACTTGTTTTGCTTTGTTTTTTGTTTTGTTTTGTTTTGAAACTAAAACTGAAGTTTGCCATTCATTTTTGACTAGACTGGCTGACCATGGAGCCTTTGAAAGATCCACCTGCCTTTTCACATACACACTCTACCGCAGTGACAGGGTTACAGAAATGCACTAATGCAACAAGGTTTTACATGGAGTCTGCAAATCTGAGCTAAGGTCTCCAATCACTTTCAGCATTTCCCTAGGCCTCAAGAGACATTCTATTGTACATGCTTTATGACTGAAGCTATCTATACATGTTTTAAAAAGCTGCATTGTGAATTAGCATACTGAGGCTATACTGCTTCTAAGAAAAACAAACTAGTAACCCCAGAATTTGGAAGCCAGAGGAATTGGAGTTCCAGGCTAGGCTTATCTATATAGGGAATTTGAGATCCTGTCCACATACATGCAAAATAAATACTAACATAATAACTTAAAGTAAAATATAAACTTTATGAAAACAATGAATTACACACTAGTTATTAACTTTTCAGTGAACTATAAAATGTATAGTTTTATCAATTCTTTCTTTGTTGTTATTTTAAGTTTTTTTGCTTTTTTTTTTTTTTTAAAGACAGAGAATCACCCTAAGTAGCCCAGGCTGGCCTCAAACTAGCAGCCATCCTTGAAGACTTTTAACTCAAATTCTTGAGGTAAACAATGAATTTTTCACTGGGTATAGTAGCACATACCTATAATCCCAGCACCCTAGAGGCAAAGGGAGGGGGAATCCCCATTGTTTGAAGGCAGTTTATTCTAAATATAAACTAAGAAATATAATACCCAACAAATATCCCCCAAATGAAAATAGACAAACTAATTTGGCTTTTTTTGGTGTCTGTGTTTGGGGGTGGGGGTCATCCCATGTAGCTCAGGCTGGCTTCAAATTCACTATGTAACAGAGGAAGAGATCCTGATCTTACCACCACTTCTCAAATACTGATACTATAGGTATACTAGACCTGATTTCTTAAATTGAGACAAAAAAAGTTAATACTGAAAACTCCAAATGTGCTGGGTGGTGGTGGCACCCACCTTTAATCCCAGCACTCAGGAGGCAGATCTCTGTGAGTCCAAGGTCAGCCTGGTCTACAGAGCTAGTTCTGGAAAATCCTCAAAAGCTACAGAGAAATCCTGTATCGGGGGGGGGGGGACCTCTAAAAGCCTAAAAATAATATTTGATTTTCTATAACTTGGTTGGTCAACTCCTTATTTTGCTAATACTATTAATTATAGTGGTATACTATTTCTGTTTTATTAAATAAAGCTTGCCTGAAGATCAGAGGGCAAAGCAGCCACACTAGTCAGTCAGACAGGCCAGAGTGGTGGCACACACCTGTAATCCAAGGACTAGGGAGAGAAAGGCAGACAGATCTGCTTTGAATTCAAGGTTAACCTGGGTTACACAAGATTGATCCAGTAACAGATCCAGGTGGTGGTGGCTTACACCTTTAATCCCAGAGTTTAGGAGTCACACACCCTTAATCCTAGCACTAGGGAAGTTGAGACAGGAGGGAGGGAAGGATATGGCTGGGTTGAGAGAGGAATATAAACTGGAAGAGAGACATGAACTCACTGGAGTGTGGAGTCTGAGGATTCCTGGAGACAGGATCTTGCCCTTTCAGTCTGAAGGTTGGGTAGAGGTGAAAGGTCTCTCTAGTGGTTGGCTGCTTTACTTTTCTGATCTTCAGTTTGAACCCCAATATCTGTCTCTGGGTTTTTATTATTTGTGCAACAATTAATTCATCGACCTTTTTTTTTTTTTTTTAAAGAAATGGCCTCTGTCATAGCTACCCATGGAACCTGCAACATGATCTGAAGTTTTTTTTCCTCAATCTGTCATTTATTGACATTTTGAATTTCGAATTCTTAACTAGTTTCCCAAAAGAATTTTTTCCCAGTTTTTTTTTTCAAGGCAGGATTTCTCTGTGTACAGGCAGGTGAACAAATTTCAAACTAATGAAAGGCTTTGACCTTGTCTTCATATAGAAGAGAGGTCTCGCGCCCTCATCTTCCTTCACCCTAACCCTGAGTCTCATAGAGCAAAAAAAAAAAAAAAGAAGATACTACTGATGGGAGTATGGAAAGGAGTAATAGTGCAAAGACCAAAATCCTAACAAATTAAAAGGGGTTGAGAAACATCCTTTTACCCAGGATTCTGGATTGTGGATCAGCAGCATCACATTTATTTATGCCCTCGGTAATATGTGAGGCAGAAAGAAAAAAAAAATTGGTGAATCTGAGAAACACATTTTTAATAATAATAAAGAATGTCATGAACACACATATTCCCAGTCTTTAAAATTTTTTAAGATTTAAACTGATTTAAAATGTGTGAAACACAAACCTTTATGGCAGAACTAGAAGTCTGTTCCCACCAGGCCCTCATACCTGATAGCAGCCAATCCAGCTCCTTCAAAACTCTGAAGAATTAACTATATCAAGAGTCATCATTTTTATGCATTCCACATGTAAACAGCAAATGCTACAGATTTTTGTTTTTAAAAACATCAGATATTAAATTAATGTGCATTTCCCTAGTTATCAAGCTTTTGGCCAGAAGGACACTGAATAACTTGGTAATATATTCCCAGTTTTTCTCTTTGATAGTTGTATCACCAAAGTTATCAATCTGATAAATAAAATTGTGGCTCCAATGATTTCACATATAATACATACTGATGTCCCTAGAACTACTACTCTGTAATTTAAACTCTTATCTTTAACAGTATATAATAAAGGAGTCTTTTCCATTAATAAGACATCAGAAAATAGAATAACTATGTTGGTTACTAAAAAAGAAGAATTGCAAATTAGAAGATTGATTACTTGGATTTAAATCACAGAAGCTTTCTGTGAAATGAAAACTTTCAAAGTTACCTTTTTATTCTCTTTACCATTTTTATAATGCCAATGATTTCAAGATAATAAGAATTTACTGGGGTCTGTCTTGGTGGTAGAACACCTGCTTATCATGCATGAGGCCTTGAGTTTAATCCCCAGGTATAAATATAAATACACTTATGTATTTATTTATATATATATACACACACAGATAGTTTTAGAATATTTCCTTTGGTCAAATCTTTATTTTCATGTTTCAACTCATTGCTTTGAATCTAATTTACCAGGAAAGAATTTCTCAACTATACAGGAGGTGAAACTTTTCATTAGAGACCCCAAATCAAGGGCTTTAAATATTTACACATAAGAATTTCTGAAACATGTAGTGCTATTTAAAAGCAAGTGTTGTTCTTTTTCTAAACTTAGTTATTTTTTTCAGCTTTTAAAAGGAACTGGATCTACTGTAAACAGATGTTAAAAAGCACAGAAGAAACAGACTTGTAGTTCTAGGTAGATTCAAAATGTCCTTAAAAAAACAATTTCAAGACACAAAAGAAATTAGTTAGTCAATTTCTACGTGTGGATTTAAAGTGAAACAATACTTCTTTAAAATATTTTCTATTTTATTTTATGATTCAATCTTTAAAAGCTAGATTTGAAGCTCCAAATTCAAAAAAAAATATTCAGAGCCACTTTAGAATCTGGTAGATATGAAGTGAACCAGATCATCTTATCAAATTGATCATGAAAAAACTCACAAATTCACAATTAAATCCACAGAAACTGTTAGAAAATGTCTGGCCACACATGAACAGTGAAGAGGGCCAATATTTCTTTATTATGCTTAAATCTTTCCTGCCCTCAACCAAGAAGACTTCATACTGTACTGTTTGGCTTGAGAAAGGCTAATGGTATACAGGTTAGTGCATATAAGAAATTAAATACCTGCTGCTAGAACACAGTACCAATACTGTCATTAGGACTACAGCCTTCCCTTTTGATTTTTCCTTGTGAATGTTTTGATGGACTTTAAATACAATTTTAAAAGATAACAAGTATCACAAGGCAGGAAACCTCTATAGGAAAGATAGAACCTTCAGGAAAGTAGAATCTAAAGCAAATACATTTATTTAGCATCCTATAAACCCAACTTCTTAAAGTAGTATAGTTGGGCAAGCTAATAAGGAAATCATTCATACTAATTTATTATTAAAGACTTTTTTCTATTAGTTTATCTGTCATGTCTTATCCTAATTCAAAGTAAAAGTCTGAACCAATTTAACTATAGTTATAAAGTGTATGATTTGAGAGCTGAGTAAAATTAAACTTGACAAACTAAAAACATTTTTAATGCTTTTCATTGGTACTGGAGAATGTATTTACATATAGTACTCATTTTTTATTATTTTCCATGAATTAAAAATAAATCAGGCCACATGTATATTTAAATATAGGAAAATTATAGTTACACCCCTATAAACAGAAAAGAAACTTGAGAACTTGAGTACTTTTTCAGATCATATAACATTTTTCATTTTGAGCAAGTCTTTAAAAAAAATATCATTTTCTAGCCATAGCTTGGTATTTAACCATTTTATGTGCACTCAACAGTCATTTTAAATTGGTTCCCATATCTGAACACAAAGTCCATTTTAGGAGATAGCATTTACAAATGTACAAAATTTAAATTTATATATTTTATATAGAAATATACACACACATAAATTTAAAAAATGAAAAAATTGAAAACCTTTCAATTTAAAGGGTATAGTCTTTAAACCCTTTTAAAACAAACCCTCAAATCATACTCTTTTTGATATAACTTTGCCAATACTGTTCATGTAGGCCAGATAATACCCTAGTTTTCGTAAGTGAAGTAAAATGGAATGCATACCAGCAGCAACTACAGCTGGAGGAGGCGAGCCTGCCTCACCACCACTTGTCTGACTCATTGATGCTACAGAAGTTTCTCTAGGTGGAGGTAACTGTAACTCCTTTGGGAGAAGATCATAGACAGATTCTGTAGGGAGAAAAAAAATTTGAAGATCAGTCAATAGCCTAATTGTGTGTACATAAAATAAGTATCTTTTCTCTTTTGAGAATTATAAATTCACAAAAAAACTGTATCATGAAGGTTGTGAACAGTTATTAGCAGTATTTGTTCTTTTAGTATACAATCTTATTAAACACTGAAGAATGAATTTTCCATTGCTTCTATTCTGATTTTGGTTTTACTTTTATTCTTTATTTGTTCAAGATCGTCTCTAGAAAAAAATATATTTTTAAAACTAGCTAAAACTAAAATCATAATCAAAAAACTTATAAAGATTTACAGACACAAACACATAAATTTAAATAGAGAAGCAAGGTGAAATTCATTTATAATCCTAACACAAAGCAGCTAAGGCAGGACCAGAAAACACAGGTTTGAAGTCATCCTGACTCATAAGTTAATTCCAGACTAGCTTGAGTTATACAGAAAGATGCTATCTCCAAAAATAAAAACTACCCCTCAAAAAGTGTTTCTGAGCCAGACAATGGTGAGGCACTCCTTTAATACCAGCACTCAGGAAGACAGAGACTAGAGAATCTCTGAGTTCAAGGCCAGCCTGATCTACAGAGTGAGTTCCAGGAAGCCAGTGATACACAGAGAAACACTGTCTTGAAAAACAAAAACAAACTAAAAAACAAACAAAAAAGTATTTCCGAGAGAAAATGCTCCCTCCAACACTGGAGATTAAACCAAGAGCTTCAGGCATGCTTGACAATGCAACCACTAGGCCCCTGCTAAGACTTCTGTAAGTAAAAACACTTTAGGGGATCATAAAAATGTTCCATAATTAGATTAAGGTGATGGTTAAACAACTCTGTAAACAACTATTAAATTTTACTGTTTTAAATGTATTCTTACACAAGCACACATGCACGCCCATACGCATGGCAAAGGCAGTCAGATCTCTGTTAGTTGAAGACAGCCTGGTCTATGGATCAAGCTCCAGGCCAGCCAAGGATATACAGTGAGACAGTGTCTCAAAAACAAAACAAAAACAAACCAGAAAGAAAAGGAGCCAGATTTATGCGTTAGTAATTCCAGCATTTTGGGAGCCCAAAGCAGAAGGAATGTTTAGGTCAGTTTGAGTCACACAGTTAAGTTCCAGGTTAGCCTGGACAATCAAGTAAAATCTAGAGTAAATTTCTCTCCTGATGGTAGAGTTTTCAAGATGCATATGCTATGAAGGTTGTGGGAAACAGCAGTACAGCTATTGGAAGCAGATATAAAGACAGTGCTATGCTACGTTTGGGGTAGAAAAATAAGTCCTTTCTAAACTTTATGAAGAAGGCTCCAATAAGTGATTCTTTAATGGTGATCAACATATTAGAATGACAGCCACAGGTTTGCTGGCAGATGCTCATTCATTAGCAGACGCTGCAAGAAGAGAAGCACCCCAACATTAGTTCTAGCTTTAGCTGAAACACTCCTCTAAAACATCTTGTAGAGTAGCCATGTCTGTACATACTTATACACACTACCGTTAGGCCTTTAGGCTGCAGTTTCAAGTTAGATCTTATAGTATGAAAGAGGATGCACAGCTCTATATGTATTGACCCATCAATTATTTCATGGTTATTGGGGTTGTACCATTAGCAAAGTCAGGAAGCTGCAAAGAAAGAAATAAAAAAGCTTCTGATGAAAGACATTACTTCCTGTGGTACAGTTAAAGGAGTTGCAAAATATTTTGAGAATAAAGCTTTTGAACTAGAGCTCAGATGGGTTGGAGAATGAACTAAAGGAATATGGAATCTTTCTAAAAGATATAAAGGAGGAAGCAGAGAAACAGGCTGAAGAATCTTTGAAAAGAAGATGAATCAGATGATGACAATATGTAACATTTTCTTCGCCAGCTCCATAAGACTAGCATGGGTCATATAAACCCACTAATCAATTTATTAAATTTTTGTCTTACCAAAAAAAAAAAAAAAAGAGTGGGGAAGCACAAGTGAGAAGCACAAGAACAAGTAGGGCTCCTAAAAAATGTTCCCGCTAAACTTCATGGACAAAATTGGCTTCTATTTGTGAGAAGCAAATTATGAATGACAAATAGCAAGCAGGTAGGTGGTTTTTTGTTTGTTTGTTTTGGTTCTCCTGGAAATCAAGAAAATGCTACATGCACAGTTATGTTTAACTCGGTGATTTTTAAAAGTGAAAGAAAGAAAGAAAGAAAGAAAGAAAGAAAGAAAGAAAGAAAGAAAGAAAGAAAGAAAGAAAGAAAAGGAAAGGAAGGAAAGGAAAGGAGGAAAGAAAGAAAGAAAGAAAGAAAGAAAGAAAGAAAGAAAGAAAGAAAGAAANGAAAGAAAGAAAGAAAGAAAGAAAGAAAGAAAGAAAGAAAGAAAGAAAGAAAGAAAGAAGAAAGAAAGAGAGTGAGTGAATCAGGCAGTGGTAGCACATTTAATCCTGGCACTCAGAAGGCAGAGGCACTGAGATTTCTGAGTTAGAGGTCAGCCTGGCCTACAGAGTGAGTTCCAGTCAGGGATACAGAGAGAAATCCTGCCTTGAAAAACTAAAGAAGTTCCTTTATACATGATGAAGAAATGTCAGCTTCATAAAATAGGTAACTTTCTACCAACTACACTCAAGATTGTAGGAAGGAAATGGTCACTGCATCAATAACTTGAATATTCCTAATTTGCAAATGAGAGATTTAAGAGGAATAAATATGCATCATTATAACTCATCACAAATAATGAAAAGTTAGTGCAAATATATTCTGATCCCTAACAGGCCGAACACTTTATAATTAATAAGCCTCTGTATGTTTATTTGGGACTGAACAACTGCAGGACCAGGCAGGACAGAAACTTCCATCTATAAAAGGTGCCCAATTTTCAGCAATTATATCCACATAAAACCTAAGAGAGTTTGGGAAAGGATTCTAGACACAGAAGAAAAGAGTCAAACACAGGCTCTTGATAGCAGCATTTTCTCAGGTGGGCTGTTTGCTAGAGGCAAGCAGAGGCACAGCTCCCTTAAGAGAGGCTTCCTGACTCAGTGATAGTGGCAAAAAACCTTGCAGCTTGCCAACAAATAATTAATTGGTATTTATGAGCAGCTGGTGGCAGCAGGCTTCTTGGAGGTGGCATAGACCTTGCAACTCTAGAGTTGTGACAATAAACATGGTTTCCACCAGTACCTCCGCCATGAAGCTAGACTCTCAGAAAACTAAGGAATGGGGCAGAACCAATCCCCAAAGCCACAGCTTTAATCCTAGCCATGTTGTTTCGTAGATTAAAGACTCATGTGCTCAGAAAAGACAATATACAATAAAGAGAGATTCAGATGAAAAAAAAAACCCTCTAAATGGTTTACAGTGTGTTTATAAATATACGTAGGCTTGGGAGAGAAAAGAAAAAGGATAAAGAAAGTCCTTTAAAAAAAAGAAAGAAAAAAGCATCAGAGTTACAGAGAAACCTTGTCTTGCAGAGAGAGAGAGAGAGAGAGAGAGAGAGAGAGAGAGAGAGAGAGAGAAATAGAGTAGTCAGGTGTGGTGAACGTGCCTTTAATCCTGTAATCCCAGGCAGAGGTAGGTGGATCTCAGAGAGTTTGACTTTAGCCTGGTCTACAGAGTGCGTTCCGGGACAGCCAAGCGTCTCATAAAACCAAAAATTAAAAAATAAAAATAAAAGAAAGAGGTTTTTAAAAAGCCACATAAAGGTGGAAAATACATAGAGAATCTGGATACTGTATGTTATTGTGTTCTTTTGAATTGTTTGTTGAGGAAAGAGCAACAGCTGCGAAAAGATATTTGAAGCCAGGCAGTGGTGGCGTACGCCTTTAATCCCAGCACTGGGGAAGCAGAGGGAAGCAAATCTCTTTAACTTTGAGGCCAGGTCTATAGAGCAAGTGCCAGGACAGGCTTCAAAGCTACACAGAGAAACCTTCTGTCTCGAAGCCCCCCCCACAAAAAAAGACATTAGATTATAAATGCTGCTGGATTAATCTAACCTATATAGTTTGAAAACGCCTTGACTTCAGAATTTAAGTCAAAGACAGGCTACTTTGGAGAAGAAGTTTTGCTTTTGTTTCCACAGGAAATAAGAGGCTATAGATTTATTCTTGGTTAAGAAAAATAAGGTTTGATTGAGGAAGACCCCTTGAAAAATCTCCACTGGGAACAGATGGCTCAGATGATCCAACATTTCAGAGGATCTCTGTTGCAGTTTGAGTTCTGCATCCAGAACAGCTTCAATGCTGCTGGCTGAGATGATCAAGCCTCTCAGGACTTGACCATAATCCTAAATTTTCTTTGGATCCCCATAAGATTACTAGCACCCCAATCACAGGAAGTAGCACAGAAAACTTCACCCACATTCAAAAAAATAGGTTATGGATGTTTGTTTATCTTTGTTTAGCATATTGGTTAAAAGTTATAGATAATGGTCAAGAAAAAGGCTAAACAAAGGAGATAAGATTCAGGGTTTTGTTTTGAAAAGAAAAGGGGGAATGCTGTGGGATAATGCTTTTCTACACTGTAAAAATTTGTCACTCATACGGGTTTAATAAAATGCTGATTGACCAGCAGTTAGGCAGGAAGTACAGGCAGGGTGACCAGACTAGAAGAATTTTGGAAAGAGAAAAGGCAGATAGATGTAGAGGCAGCAAGATGGGAATGAACGCCTCACTGAGAAAAGGTACCAAGCCACATGGCTAAACATTTATGGGTTAATTTAAGTTGTATGAACAAATTAATAAGCCTGAGCTACTAGACCAAACAGTTTATAATTAGTATAAGCCTCTGTGTGTTTCTTTGGAAGTGAGCAGTTGTAGGACCAGGCAGAACAGAAACTTCCGTCAACAAATCCTTTCTCAGGCTATAGGAGCAGACTGGTTCACTTGGTGACCTAGCTAGGAGACCACCCCGTGATACATCTAAGCCCAATACAAGATTTCTCTCTAGCAGTCCTTTCTTGCTGCTTCCAGTAACGAGGGCTGAACTGCCAACACAAGAAGCACAGTCAATAAAAAGCAAGAATGGCAGTTTGCAGGCCAAACTGCAGAAAGTGGCAAAGGTAGCTGGCTGACAGCTGAAAAAGAGGGAGCTGAAGAGTTCCCAAAGATGGTCAAGTTGGGATGAGACAGTGAAACCAGACAAAGAGCAAGAGCAGAGGCTGAAGGACAGAAGGCTATGATATCCAAAAGACACATCTCAGGCTGTGGTTATTGGAAGATTTCCAGAGACTTGTCAAGCCTTTGCAACTGAGGGTTTCAGATACTTCAGGGTCTGGAGCTGTAAAACTGACAGCTGTCAAGGTCATGTCCTTATCTAAACATAATCCAGAACTCAGCTTCTGCCGAAGGCTAAGGCATTTTAACTTCCTTGGTATATAGAATTACTGCAGCGCACATTTTGTAGGGCTAAGAGCCTACAAAAGAGCTGCACAGGAGCTGTAACACTAGAGGGCGCCAAATACCACTGTACTGGCCTGCCTGTGGCCACCTCACTGTGTCAAACACAGGGACACCAAAGCTCAGTACACAAAGTGCTTCTCTCCTTACCTACTCAAGGTTTCTATCGAGATCCTCCCAGTCTGATGACTGGTTTAAGGGCACAAATAAAGAAAATAAGTAGAATGGGAAGCAGATTCAGAAACTAGGAATTTGCTGTAAGGGCTCAGACCAATTAGAAAGGGAGAAGGAATGAAAGTCAGCATTATTAGGTACTCAAAACAAATTAATGTCTCTAGGTACAAAGGCAACAATGTCAAAATGAGCTGGCTGGCTTGTTTGCTTGGTCCTGCTCTACAAATTCTAATTGATCCACTTACGTTACCAATTACTTCTGGGTCAATTTAGTTCTTTATTCAATGTTCAACGAACTTTTAACATAGTGCACATCCAGCTCAAAATAGAAATCATACCATGCGGCAGAAGAAGAGGGAAGGAGAAATTGTGGTTTTGTTTGTTTGTTTTCAGGCAGGATCTCTCTAGTAACTCTGGCTGGCCTCAAACTCAAGAGATCCATCTGCCTCTGCCTCCCAAGTACTACGATCAAAGGCATGAACCACCACATCTGGCTGAAACTGTGGTTTTTTAAAGTATGTGTGTGGGGCGGGCAGTGGTGGCGCACGCCTTTATCCCAGCACTCAGGAGGCAGAGGCAGGTGAATCTCCGAGTTTGAGGCCAGCCTGGTCTACAAGAGCTAGTTCCATGACAGCTAGAACTGTTACACAGGGAAACCATGTCTCAAAAAACCAAGGAGAATTGTGTGTGTGTGTGTGTGTGCGTGCGCATGTGAGCATGCCTAAGTGTATATATTCCTACCGCATGTGTACAAGAACCTATCTATCAATGTCAGAAGAAAGCACTAGATTCACTGGAGATACAGTTAAGTTGTGAGCTACCATGTGGATGGGTATTGAGACCTGAACTAAAGGCCTTGCAAGAAAAATATTTGTAACTTAAAGTGCACTTTTGTTTTCTTTCTAGGTGGGCATTAGTGCCCTAAGTACCATTGTCTACAGCTTTATTCTGTTATTACTCACATCAGAAAAAAAAACAGGTCTGCAAGCCCCATACCTCCTCTCTCACTTTACTGAGTCTAGGAAGACAAACCAAGAAAACAGCTGGAAGATAACCAATATTTTTTTTACTCTTCTCTCAGCAAAATACCAACATTAGTAACACAATTACAATTAACATTGATTGAGGATTCTCAAGGACCAACCACTATGCAAAAGACACAACTAGGCAGTGTTGGTGCACACCTTTTTTGTTTTGTTTTCTTTTTTTCTTTATTGATATTTATTGAGCTCTACGTTTTTTTCTGCTCCCCTCCCTGCCTCTCCCCTCCCCCTTCCAACCCTCCCCCAATGTCCCTATGCTCCCAATTTACTCAGGAGATCTTGTCTTTTTATACTTTCCCATGTATATTAGGTCTATATAA